>JBAMIB010000078.1:1828181-1860736 GCA_037177415.1 Kaempferia rotunda | reverse complement strand
AGACACAAGGTTAGCAACACACAGGACCTAACCTAACTTGGTTGGTCACATCAAAACCAGCCTGGGACCAACAAAGACTAGGGATTTTTCTCCCTAGTTTCTTCAAATATGATCATAAAGCTATTATTTTTTGTAAATTGTTAACTTTCTTTTCCTCTTTCCTTCCAAGCAATCACATAATAGGAAAAACTTACCTTATTCATTTCATCCAAGATTTTATGACACTTCCCTAGCTATTTCCCTTTCCCGTGAATGTTTTTAAAATCGAATCTGACCTGTAGGTTAAACCCCGAACCAACAGCAAATCCGATCTGATTTACCTTTTAAATGAGTTTAACCAAACTGGTTCGGTTTAAATGAATACACTGGATAAACTCCTTACAATTTTGGCGTGCACATCCCTGTTAGATTAAACTAATAGAATTTTGGTTTCTTTTCCAATTAATTATTATAGTGCTGTATAGTTTGAATTATAAGGATTATTTGTTTTTTATTTTGTTTATTTATTTCATTGGATGTGTGTTTAATTATATAAGTCTGAAGATAAACTTTGTATATTTTAAATTAATTTATTTAGAAAAAATTTGATATGCTTAAGATATTCATATAAAACATTTTGTAGATATGGAAGTATAAATTATATTTATGATATTGTTTTCTTGGTCAATTAGTTTCATTAGTTCTGCTTGTTGAGCCATCAATCTTGTGTCCAATCAAACCATCGATTTGATCGTCTTACGGTTCAATCTCCTGTTCAGATTTCAAAACATGGCTTCCAGTAGGAATCACACTCTTTAATATATTTTGCGTTTGAAAACTTTTAATTACTTGACACAAGTGGCATTTTCTTTCATGCTATAATAAATGCTTTGTTCTCATAATCATTTTAGTCATTTGAGGTTGTCTACTGCAGTATTATTATTTCATTCGCTTGATGGGTCGCCATGCTTCACATGTTGCTGCAGAATGTGCACTTCAGTCACATCCAAATATGGTTCGTAGTCCCTTCCAAATGATCCTTACAAGCTTTTTAAAACAAATATGTATAGTAAGCAAAATGCTCATTTTTTTTTCTGGAAAGAATGACTTATTCTACTAGTTGTCAGCTTATCTTAGGCGAGGAAGTGGCGTTGTCAAAACTTACACTTTTTGACATTACAAAACAGATTTGTGATGCAGTTCAAGCCAGAGCAGCAAAAGGTTGAATGCTACTTTACTGATCTTGTTTACCAGCTGATGATCTATTGTGATATATCTATCTTTTTGCAGATAAGTATCATGGTGTAATTCTTATCCCTGAGGGGCTCATCGCAAGCATTCCAGAATTGTATGCTCTTTTACAGGTTGTTTCATAGTTTCTCAGGTTCATGGAATGAAATTTGATGAAGAATGGAGTAATTAGTTCGATAGAATGGAATGGACAAAAAATTTAATAGAAATGCTTATTTCTTAGTTTGCTTTATGCATTAGAATAGTTTCTTTCTTGTATTCCTATATTTGATTAATTAGAATTTTGTTAAGTAATTGAGAAATAATGGCATTTGCCATGCTAAAATGTACCATTTGTCCAATACAGCCTTCCTAGCCAACCCAATTCAGCTTGTTCGGCCCACATTTCTCATTTATACATGACAATTGAATAGATGAGAAATAATTTATAGAATAACAGTTCTCATAAGGGAATCACTGTCCCATCGAAATTGTTCTTCCAAGTTCTTTTCTCTAATCTGCTATGGAAATAATTATTCCACAAGAATTTAGAGGGAATATAATAGCTATTCCAATAACCCAAAAGGTTTCATAGATTTTTAATAGATTTTGACTACATTTAAGGCTTTTAATCTTCAATTTGCAGGAAATACATGGCCTCCAGGACCAAGGCATCTCAACAGATGACATTTCATCTCATCTTTCACCTTGGGCAACTGCATTGTTCCAGTTTCTCCCACCATTCATCAGGAAACAGGTTCATTTTTCCCCCTTTCTGAATCTGACCAACGATAGTAATTTAGCTGCATTTCTTTGTGTTCTCGTATATAAAAAAAACAAATCTTTACTAGAAATTTATGGTGCAGCTTCTACTTAATCCAGAATCTGATGACGCTGCTCAGTTGTCCCAGGTTCATTTTATTATTGTAGATGTTTTTTCTCTTTAAAGAAACGAATACTTTTGATCTCATTAAGTGTTTTGACTAAATGCTCTGATGCATAGATTGAGACAGAGAAGCTTCTAGCACAGCTGGTAGAAAAGGAAATGAGTAATAGAATGGTATGTAATAAGCTTCTCTATTTAAAAAATAGTGGTACCGTTAATAAAAATATTCTTTCGAGCAAGCTTGAACAGGTATTGAGTATGAATTGTCCAAAAAAGAGTAGACAAAAAAAATGATGTCTCGTTTTGTTTTGTAAAAAATGATATTTAATTGATTTTTTCACTAATAAAGTGGGGCGTGTCTGGTGGGGTATTGGGTTAACCCACATTCGCCCTCCGAATGGATTATAATTTGCTAATTTCTATCCACTTCTGTTCTATAGTCGGGGCAGTGTTTGGGTGGATCAATGTTGGTTTGGAACAAGGCAGATTCTTTGGTCGTCCCTAGATATATAATTCATTCTCATTCGAATTAACCAAGCATGCCATCGAAGTATTGCAACAGTCACTTTCATGTACAATTTGATATAGTTTGCACATGAATATAGTTAACGTTATAACATAACGACAAATTAATTTGCAAATGGCACTAGTTGCTTCTCTTATGAAGATTTCTTATATTTTCTGCAGTTTCTCTGTGATTTGAACTTTAAAAGGCTTTCCTTTTCATTCATTCCAGAAGGAAGGCACATACAAAGGGAAGAAATTCAATGCGATCTGCCACTTTTTCGGATATCAAGCTCGTGGATCTTTGCCGTCAAAGTTCGATTGTGACTATGCATATGTAGAGTGCCAGCTTGTGATAGTTTCTTTTCCCATCTTTGGATTATGGTGTCTACATTAACCAACTAGCATGATTATATGATCAGGTTCTTGGACATATCTGCTATCATATCCTTGCAGCTGGCTTAAATGGATACATAGCTACTGTGACAAACCTCAAAAACCCCGTGAACAAATGGCGCTGCGGAGCTGCACCACTCACGGTAGGTTTGATTCCATCCTGCTTGCACACCAAAACCGCATCAACCATTTATGTAGGAAAGACAAAAGCATGTTAACTTTTCAATGTCAACCAGGCGATGATGACCGTGAAGCGGCATTCTCATGCTCCCGGAGCCATTCCAGTAGGAAAACCTGCCATCCACCCAGTTTCACTAGACTTGAAAGGAAAAGTATACGAGTACGGCTTCAGGATAATCTGTTGTTTTCATGTCCTTCATAAAATAAGACCGAGCAACTAACTTATGGCTCGTTTCAGATTATTGAGAGAAAGGGCTACTAGCTTTTTGATGGATGACTTGTACAGAAACCCTGGACCACTTCAGTTCGAAGGACCAGGTTCCGATACTAAGACCTATACACTCTCTGTTGAGGATCAAGATTACATGGGTCGCATAAAGATGCTCCAGGAGTACCTCAACAAGGTTCCCTCCGCCACCTCTAAAAAAGCTATATCATTTCAAACTCAAACTCAAACGAAAGTTTCACATTTATTCTTACATCGCCAAGTTTTTCACCTATCTTGTGAATGCCCTCATAGTTTAGCGATGATCGGTGGTGCAGGTAAAGAGCATAGTGAAGCCTGGAGTTTCACAGGATGTTCTGAAAGCTGCTCTAATTTCCATGGCCTCTGTGACAGAAGTTCTATCAGTGATGACCATGCCATCCTTTAACGGCCATCAGCCTCTCTAACTTTACATGGAGTATCTATCTATGTCGCACATCGAATTTAGTTACTTTCGCGAATAATGGGAACCACCCAATTCTATATGACCTTATGGCTCCCTCAGTTTTTGCCACTATTTGTGGATGAATGTTGTATGAAACAGTCCGAGCATGTATGGAAGCAATAATGATACACTTGGAATGCAATAGAAAGCAATATGATGTCTACCTTTTTTTTTCTAGAACAAACATTATTTGCTTATATTTGTGTATCGTAGATGTTCCTGGACCAAAGATGACTCGTCGGTGTACGGTGTATCTTCCCGTTATCTGACGTCTCTCAGGTGTCTCTTTTCCTAGTCCATTTGTCGCCCTTTTATACTTTTGTATAGTGAGGGATCTTGTTTGATTTTGTCTTTTCCTCTTTTGATGAAACACACTAATTACATATTTAATGAGACCGTATTAAATGAAAGAGCAGCATTAAATGAGGAATTGTGATAATGCTGATTCGGCATTTGTATCCGTTCCCCACAAATATAATGTATTAATGAAGGTATTAATGCTTGTGACCTTGATTTACAAGAGCATAAATGAATAATTATTATTGAGAGGGCTTTGCCTTATTGGAAGATATAGAGTTTTTGATCTGTCAGACATCAGCTTACCCTGCTCGGAGAGAATGGAACCAATTGAGAAGATATGTCAAACGAACGGCCAATTGGCTCCATTGGAATCCTACTCAAAGAGGTTGGAGCCGATCGGGGAGTCGTAACCAAGCAATCATCTAACAACATTCGAAGGCACTCAAGACAATCGGGGAGCCGCCATGGGAATATGTAGACCAGTTCGCACTGAGTATCGGAGTATGGGCCCTAGTTTTTGTACTAAAGGGCGAAAAGTTGTATCTCTACTCGGGAGTGTCTCTCATGTTTCCAACGATACCACAACTTTACTTGGCTGCTCAGATAAGGTCATTCCGGTTGCTCGCTTCAATCTTGACTTTGACTGTCAATTCACTCTTTTCTTTGACCATTTTTGGTCCCTTGTAAGACTTCCGTATCAGTAGACTTTCCCTATGTTACATGGCAAACTTGTTTTTGTGTGAATAATAGACTGATAGGGATTAGAAAAAGAATTAGAAATTGCAAAGTTTCCCACGGTGATCCAATTTATTTGCAAGTAAATGACGCGAGAACAGCTTCGATAAAAGAACTTTGGATTAGACTAACCACAACTTGGCAGATCAAATTCGCATCATTTGGCTATTAGGATAGATCTTCATTCAGTTTCACAATTTACTCAAGTAATCGATAGAAAATTATCATGGAGCCTGAACGATCACTCCAGATTTAATATTATCTTACCTGATTATTTTTTTCCCTAGCACTTCTTGATCCAAATGATCTATTAGTGTAGATTAGAGTTGATCTAGTTAATCGAAATAATCATGAAGTGGATGGCATCATTGTGTAGTTAGTATCACACAATCTACACCATCACTAATGAGTACTCATACATGAGAAATAGTTTTCTACCCACAAACCATAAAATTAGAAGAAATAGGGAAGAAAATTAAGAAAGATCCAAGCCCAAGTCATCCCGAGGCAAGATTTAGCAACGATCCAGCTAAGACATGTAAGTAAAGTATGCCAAGTAGTGGATATGGTAGTGCGTGGGGTGTTGCCCAAGTCCAAGTCATGCAGTAGACAGACTTGGCAATCTCTCGAATAGAGCATGTGGGTGTTGGGCATGCCAAACAGTGGAGAATTGTGATAGTACGTGGGGTGTTGTCCAAAGCACCAGTCATGAGCAGACTTAGTGATCAAGCGAGCAAGGCATATGTGTTAGGCATGCCAAGTAGCAGCAAAGGTGTGGCAGCGTGCAGGGTTGCTTGACCCCAAGTCATGTAGAACCAAAGACTTGGATTGTGAACGGATAGATGGACTTGTCTGTGGTGTTAAAAAAGTGAAGTCATTGGGCAAACATTGGGCGAACAGATCATGAACTTGTCAGTGGTGCTAAAGAAACGAAGCTATTGGACGAACACGGGCGAGTAGATGGACTTGTCCATGATGCCAAAGAAGCAGAACCATGGCCAAGAACAAAGCGTGTAGACTAACACTTGGCGTAGACCAATACAGTAAATCCATGGGGCAAAACACAAGGTGTACATACTGTCATTTGGCATGGAGCCAATACAGCCAAGACATATGGGTAAAATGGTTTTCTATGTTGAATAGTTTTGTACATGTGACATTGGTGGTTGGGGCAACTACCATGCAACTTCCCTTGTAACCACTTGTCTATGCATGATAAATAGGCAAGGGGACATTGGCCACGGGGAGAGGCAAATTCATGGGCAAAATTATGGACAAGTCCAAGGGAGATTTGTCTAGGAAAATCGTGTAGAATTGTGATGAAATCGTGAAGGATAAATATCAACAGATTAGGGATTTGTGAGCAATTTTATACTGTTCCACTTGTATTCCTTTGTTATTGGGGAATAATAAATGTTAGGAGTTTTCCTATACTTGTTGGTGTTCCTTGTTTGCTTTGTGACTTTTGTTGTGCCTTTGCATTGGACATTCTTCATACCTTGGTAGTACATTCGTTAGTAGGTTGAGCCAAGCGTGGAACTTGATTGCTCTCATTTTAAAGAAAGAAGATTAAATCGGTGATAATGACTACAAATCCATTGGTGAACACAATGATGGTAGAGGTGATGAAGCGAAAAACAATTGGGCCCATCCTAGGTGATTGTTGTCTCTTTGGAGAGCAATTAGGAATACCTTCAATCACTTTCAAGAATTAGACTTAGGATGAACTAACCCTACTGTTCTAATGGATCCAATTCAAAATATTTAAAAGGATACATATTTTTTATTTTTTATATTTTAGATGAATGGATAATTTAAATATTCGTGGGTTTAATTTATTAAAATACTACTTTTACTCTTTTCATTTCTTGAATTTTTTTTTCGGAAAAAAATAATTAATTGGAAATTTATCGAAGGTACTAGTTTTCTATTAACTATGTTTTTTTTTAAAAAAAAAGTAGAATTCAATTTAATAGAACAAAAACCTTCAAACACGGCAAATTTAAATTATCTCGACTATAGAAAAAATCAATTAAAATGGAGTTGTTAAATTTTATTCCCTATAATTCCTAGATTCGCCAGATTGTTTTCCTTTTATTTCTCTTTCTTTCATAATTAGTTCGGTTAAAGATTAATCGACATTTTAGATTACAATCTAAAAATAAATAAGGAAGTCTATGACTTTTAAGAGAAAATTTTGTTAAAGTTGGCTTACTAGAAATTAAAAATCTATTAATTAAAGATATTCAATTCTGTTCCTACAAAATAGGAATTATCAGTAACCTTTTTATGAGAAAATTTCTCTAACTAATTTCTTCCTAAATTTTGCCTTCCTCTAACTAATTTCATGTAAACTATAAATACACATCGCATATCGTCACCAACCCCACACCGTCTCTTTCTCGCCTTCAAGTTCAAAAGAAAGAAGGAAAGGGAATACATTGAGACATACCAAGGAGATAGAGATCGTCAATGGCTGCCATGGCAATGGAGAACGATAATGTCACCTCTCTTCCTCGTGATCTCGCTGTGGAGTTTTGTGTCCACCTCGCCTCCACCTCTACCACGCCGCGCAAAGACATAAAGCGTTTGCAAGAATCGTGAGTAGATTGTCATAAACGATGTCCTCGTATAGATAGATACATGTAGATGTATAGATACGTATATGTAATTGTGAATTGATAATTGTAGGTGCAAGGCTTTCCATGAAGCATCGAGAGCGAGAAAGGTAGGAAAATTCATGAACGTTCGGAGGGAGTTGGAACTTGGGCTTAACTGGTTCGATTTGAAAGAGTACTTTGAGTTGCTTCGCGGTTGTGCCAATTGTGGCAACTTCGATGCTTACTTCATCCTCGGCCTGGTAAGTTTTTTGTTTTTACATTTAATTTAACAAAAAATAATTCTGAATCCAAAGGATCACTGAATGAATGTTGTACGCAGGAAGAGGTGTTCAACCTGAAAGAGAGAACGCTAGGATTGGATCATCTGCGCAAGGCTAAAGTAGGCGAGCACCTACTCGCGAGTTACATGCTCGGCATGATACTGTTTCAGGAGCCGGAGACACGGTCAGTCGCGGTGGAGATATTGAACAAGTTGGCTGCACCATCCGACAATGGCACCTTGATTCGAGAGTGCAGGATGGAGGCAGCAGAGGTCATGAGGAACATGACTTGGAAGAAGCCAGAGCGGGTCGACTCAATGTGCCCGAATCAGCGATGCGGGAGTGTGTTCAGATCGTGTGACTGGGACTTGTGGTTTTACGACGAGAATCGAACCTTTTGCAGCGACATGTGCAAGTGGAGGCACGAGTTAGATCTCCTTGCTAAATCTTGAGATCGATGTGTCCAGACGATCCGTCTAAAAACCCTATAGAAAGATATCAAGGTTCTAAAATGAGCAATTTTTTCACCTGTAAATATGCCTATTAAAAGGTAAATTTTACCTTTGATCTAGGAAAGTTAATGCTCCAGGAACTTTTTTCGCATAATTATGAGGTTACAGTGTGATAAAATCCTCATTATCTCTAAAACCATTGGAAACGAAGTGTTCAAACATGCGAAACATGTAGTAATTTTTGTTGCAGCAATTTATTTTGACTAGAGCTCTCCACGAGAATGTTTTCAGGGGATGGCTGGCTGAATCTTTCCGGTGCATGATCCAAATCCCACGTTGTAGTCCTTTCCCTATCAAACAAAATAAATTGTAATTATCAGAAATAAATCAAGCAGGGCTTTGAGTATATAATTGATATTTTAGACTGTTTGACAGATTAAGATAACTAGATTTGATTCAATGATCTTAGTATTATTACTAATTACTAGTTTTATAGTTTTATGCAGCATATGACAAAATGTTAGCTAAAGTAAACGCAAGCAATGAAATGGCAAGTTATGCTAAGGTCATTGTGTCGTCGTCGTTCTTAAAGTGTGTATGCCCCCGATGTCCCAATGTAAAATTTATCGTGTGCAAGTAAAATTATTCCCATTTTGAAGGACCTATGACCTTTCGTCAACATAGACAATAGGAGTGTCTTGACAGTGTTCCCTTGGTTTAAATTCTCCAGGGAAGATTATGTAGCTATAGAAAAAGTGATATATGTTCTGAGAAAAAATAGAATTGGATGAGATATGAGTCAAGGCAGTATAACTCGATGCACAACGAGAATGAGACCCTCACGTCGGAGAATAGTCCTTTGAAAGTACTAAAAGGAAACCTATGAAGATAATTACTGTCCTCCCTCTCTTTTTTTCATCCAAGAAAACAAGCCAGAGTCCCAACTCATATGAATCTTATCCACCATTGTACTTATGTAAAACAAGATCACTATTGATATCAAAACATCATGTTTAATTACATCGACCAGAGTTTAAATCCGTTTCCTATCTCCTGCAACTTTAAATCTACTCAATTCGATTGGTAACCATCATAATGCAGATTATCAACTGTGAAAAGCCTCAAAAGAAAATCAAAAGCTCATGAGAACCAACCTTGCAACAAGCTTTAAAGATGACTTCATCTCCATCTTCAAGAAATTTGCGAATTGTGCCATTCAAATTATGTGGTTTTTGCCCATTCCAAGTCAACTCCAGTAAGCATCCTACGGATCCTTCTTCCTGGTAAAAGATCGATCCATTAAATGGGGCAACTAAGAAGTAATAGAAATTGAAACAAGGAAAGACACTTTTTAAGAACTAGAAATTTCTGAAGGTTAAATAACAGAAAATGACATACAGGTCCACTGATGGTTCCAGTTCCAAGTAGATCACCAGGTCTTAAGTTGCATCCATTGATAGTGTGATGAGCTAGTTGCTGAGTTAATGTCCAATACCTAATTGATATGATAAAAGAAAGAACTTAAGGCAAACAGAGCCAACATAACAAAGACGATTAGTAATAGGGTACAAAATTCTCAGACTCAAGAAGTGCACACATTCTCATGAACAATTTTTGTTCAGTTTCCTATGAATGAGTCAGACCGAAGAGCTCCAAAATTTAGTAGACTAAACAACGGCACAAGATAGAGTCACAGCTAACATTTAAAAACTGAGTAAATAGAATACTTTTCTCGATGGATTAAAAAAAAAATCAAAACTTTAAGAATTGGTCAGTCGAGAATATATGAGAATAAAGTCGTCATAATTTTTCAAATTTGCAAGTCAAACTGAGCAATAATCTGAAATTTGCAATGGTCTCTTGCTGTGCAGTAATTGCAAGTTCTTTGAATGAATATCTCACCAAAAACAATATTTTCTTAACGAGGGCAAGATATACATTTGTAGAACATCACAAATACTAGTTTATTTATTATTGAAACACACACAAAAAAGCATAGTTTTTCCAACAAAAGGGTAATAGATCATGCGAGAGGTATTTAGAAAAGATATTATTAAACATCCGATTCAACATTTGCTGTCTGAATGATTCAGCAAATATCATGTAATTGAAACTGTTGATCTCAAATCCCAAAGGTATTTCCGCAGTTATTAAAATGCAAAGGCAGAATTGATAGAAAAATAACAAGATCGTGTGAGATGATAGCTGGATATGTATATAGATATATATATTTGTGGCAAAAGTTTATTGTTCTTACAGATTACTGAAATTGCTGGATGTGACAAGCACAGGATGTTCGTGCCCAGCAGGCTTGATCCAGACCTTAAGGAAAAAATGTATGTTATCAATAGATGGATAGCGCAAGCCTTGAATATTTTTTTTATAAAAAAAATGCATTAGATGTGTCTGTGCATGCAACAAGATTGTCAAGCAACATATACCTCGAGAGGAATGTCATAGTTTACATGCTTGGATTCCGTCAAGTATGGCAAGGGCTCAGGATCCTGCAATATATTGCATATTAGTTGGGACCACAGTTTTGTTGAACTTGTTCAACGATATGAATGTCTCATGACACATAAAATAAGTGAAGATCCACCCACCTGCTTTGGGGCTTCACAAGCAAAAGGCTCAAGCGCATCTAGTGTCACAATCCAGGGTGATATTGTTGTACCTGAGGAAGTCATAAATTAAGTTAATAAACTTCATGAAATTGAACTGATTTGATAATAGGAGACTGGGGATGCACAACAAAGCTTAACTCACCAAAACTCTTTCCGAGAAAAGGCCCAAGAGGAACATATTCCCATGCTTGGATGTCTCTGGCTGCCAAAAAGATTCTAGTTAACTATGAGGTTAGAGTAAAAGGTAAAAATGTTCATTAAATCAAAACATGAAAAATAAATGGAAGCTACCACTCCAATCGTTCATTAGCACAAGCCCAAAAATATGATCTGCTGCCATATTGACATCAATTGGTTTGCCTAATTCATTTCCTGGACCCACTATTGCAGCCTGGGAGCGTGAATAGCAAAATAATTATCTTAAAAATGATAATTCACTTCTAAAAATTTATAATGTTGTTCACAAAGCACAAGAATGTAAGCTCTGGAATTTGAATTGGCAGTGAACAAAATGCTTTGAAAACAGTAACGATCATCAGCAGGAACAAAAATTATAGTAAGAAAGCATGGCTAAATATCTAATAAAAGAGAAATGCATAAAGTTAATATTTGCAGAACTGACCATTTCAAGCTCAAAATCCATCTTCTGTGTGGGTCCGAAATATGGTGGAGAGTTTCCTGTTGGATATGCTTGTCCTCTGATTACATCAAAACAATTTTAGCTCAAGATGGCTTTCACTTAAACTAAGCTTAGCACTCCTAGTAATTAAAAATTTATGGTGTTGTTGTTCAACAGTTTGGGAAACTAAAAAACAATAAAGATCTCATATCAATTATAAGCACTGCAAATTCCAAAATGATACATACAAATGATGATTAGCAATCATCATTTGTTTTTTTCATCGAGTACATTGAGCATTTGATTTCAGCAACAGAGACATTCTTTAATGAACCTATGTAACTTTTTACTGGAGTTATGTATGCTCAAGTCAAATTTATAATACTATAATGGTCCTAAGAAAAAAAAAAAAAAAAAAGATTGTTCACCTTGGACGGACAATAGGTGTGCCAGATATCACAACAGAGGAAGCCCGTCCATGATAAGCAATAGGAAGATGAAACCTGTAGTTTCATTGCCAGTTAGAAAAGGTAAACAATTATTACTCATTAATCTCATTTTTGAGAAGTAGATATCACCTAAAAGCTACCAAATTGACAGGTCACGGAAGAATTGAGACAAGAAACATCCAACAACAAGAATGTTGAAAAAGATATCAAGAAGTGAGTTGCAGAGGACAAATGGAGCAGTTCAAAAATAGCATTCAAGCATGAAAATAATATTTGAAATTGAAAAACAGGTGGGAATTCTCACCGAATGCAAACCAATAGGCTATTTGAAACTAGAAATATTATCACAAGCATATAAAAAAAATCGAGCAATGTTCAATGGAAACAGGAGTTTCCATCTATCTTAATTAAATAAACATTTTAGAAGAGCTAGTAACCTGACAAAATGGGAGAGTGCAGAGGGGAATATCTTTCAACAAGATAAACATTCATCAATAAGGATCACTGTGATATCTAATAACACTGAGTTATGAGAAAAAATTAGAGCATCACATGACCAGTTAATGGTTCAGGATATATCACAGTGAAACATATGACAATAGTTGATAGTTTAACAAGTATGAAGGAAGACTGAAAAATCCAATGTGAGGACAGTAAATCTAGCTAAGAGTAAGAGTTAGTTGTTAAATCCAAAAAGAATATAGGAGAAAGTGTGTAGATCACACAAAGCACCAAATAAACAAAGAAAGAAGAAATGCCAGCAACATTTCAATTGTACAGAGTATGAGAGGTTAGAATGCTGTTAAAAGAATTTGTAGTAAAAATACAGGAAAGGCATGTGCACCAGAAAACAACAATCCAGATTATGCATCACATATGACAGAAAATCAGAATGGAGAAGTACCAGTTTTCTAGAATTGGCTTTGCTGGTCCTCGAAATATGAGTCCGCAGTTCTTTGCATGATGCATGGAAGAAAAGAAATCCGTATAATCCCCAATTACAGTAGGCAAAAGCATCTCTACTTCACTCTGTTGTGTTAATAAGAAACTTAATGAATTGCAAGTTTCAAAAGGAAATCTATGTTGACGGCATTCACCTACCATCTTCAAAAGGCATTTCTCCCTCAAACTACTATTGTCACGTAGTATTGGCTCATCAGCTGCATAGGTTAAGAGAAAATTAAAACTGTTTACAAACACCAGGATCACAATATGATATATGCACCTAGCTAGATGTCAACATCAATGGCTGAACAAAATAAAAAATGAATAAATTTCAAAGTCAAAGAAATCAGATTTCTTTCTAGTGATTGCACGTAAATATTATACTAAATGTCCTTACAAAATTGACCACATTAAAATTAATTTAGAAGAGAGAAACAGTCGATCATGCACATTGGGTAAAGTATGTAAGTTACATATTTACATTGGCTATGCACCGGTTACTTTGATTATATCTCAGTTTCTAAATGAGAATAAGCCATGTATCCAGATTAACTTAGCTATACCTAATTCATTCTGTTGGTAATCAGGAAAAACAGAATGACACAAGATAAAAAAAGTTATATGTACATAAACTTAAAAATAATTTTGACCTAGTCGATGATCCAATTCAAATATATAGAAGTCTATGGTGCAATAGAACATGGTGTGAGAACATGCAGATCAACAGGAGAACATCTAAAAGTGTGACTATTTAGTATGCTAATTCATGACCCTTTGGACCTGTGCAATTTGTTATCCATCAAAAAAAAAATATTGGCAAAAAAGTAATTTTTAATTTTCTCGTACAAGATAAGTGGTCAGCTCCGTGAAACCAACATTATGAAGCTACCATAAAGCAAATTTAGAAAAAAATTGTCTTACAAAAATCCTGCACCAACAACTAGGGACGATAAGTATCTTGACACATAAGTGATGGATAGTGTGATTGCCTAATGTAGGATTTTACCTATTCATGTGGCAACGGATTTTACCTATCCATGATTTGTAGTCCAATCAATGAGCTAATCAAATAAATCAAGAATGAGAATACTGCCAGTATAAATTTCCAAGTCTTACATGGAGAAATAAAATCAAAGTTCGGATATCAAATTCTATGAATTGTCTTTGTATGTCAATCTTAGGAACTCTTATAAGCTTCAGAACTTATCGTAAATTGATGATTTCAATGCTGCAGTCTTCAAAGTAGAATGCTAGAAAACATTGGAACCCAAAATCAAAGCAACACACTCAAACAACACAAAATTTAAAAGCATCTCTATAGCATAGTTGCTGTGAACTGGAATGAAGTACCTGAGAGAAGTCTCTGTAAAGTCAATCTCGCCTCCTTCCAAGCAGGCCGTCCCAATCCCACAAACATGTTAAGAGACGCCTGTTTTGAGAGACAATATTAACAACTCAAACATAGTAGAGAAATATAAAAAGGAACCCAGAGCAGAAAACAGATGATCAGATACAAAATGCACCCTCGCCCTATTTGAGATTTGTGTGGTTTTCAACTGGAAACATTTCATTGGACACTATAACAATTAACAAGGATATACTTGGCATAGTTGCAGGGCATTTAAAAAAAAACAGCTTTACACTCTCAGCAAGAGGGTCTTTTGTTTTTGTTATTGTTACTATGAACAAGCTCCATAAGTTAGCATGTAACTGAAGCAGCTGCACTAAAACATCACTCAGATAATGCAACATCTAATTCACTTAAATTTCTTAGATGAGCTTCCATCACTTAAATTAAACTTAAGTCTCCGTAAAATTGAATACGAAACAGTTGTTTCCAGTAGACATGTCAGATCACCATAGCTTTTTATCAAACAGCAAATGGTACTTTCTCACTAGATCTATTTTCTTGATAATACAAAAGATTACTTTCTATAGTTAGAAACAAAAAATTAACGAGAAAAGATCGAGGTCATTCCAAAATCGCAATTCCCAACTCCAACTCAGTCCACGAAAACGCCTCCATCGCAGCTGTACAACTGGTAAAACGAGAAGACAGAGGCAACCTGGAGGAAACAAGGGGAGTTCTTGAGGATGGGGCCGTCGAAGAGGCCGGCGGAAGAGACGACGGAGAGGTCGAGGACGAAGTCCCCGATGGCGACTCCGGGGCGCGGAGCGGCGGCATCACCTCCGCCGCAGGCGGAAGAGGGGCGGAAGACGCCATAGGGAAGGTTCTCGATGGGGAAGTGGGAATCGAGATCGACCTCGACGAAGGATCTCAACCCCATCTCTCTCTCTCTCCCTTGCTGAAGGCGCAGAGGAGGCAGCAAGCAACCGATATTTATCGTATGACCGATCACTGTACCTGGTCGGTACCGGAAGAAAATGAGACATTTTTTTAAAAAACAAAAAATTAAAAATATATCCATTTGATTTAAAATTAATTATTTTTTTATAAAAAAGACCATGTAACATAAATATTATTAAATCATTAATTATCTTATATCTTAATTATAATTATTTTAGAAAATACGACCACAAGTTTTTCCCAGAGATGGGTAGGTGTAGCTGTGAGCTATGAAGGTGAAGGGTAGATAGTATCAGTGGTCGTACTACGCAGCACAACTACCACCGGAAAAAAAAAATTGGCCACAATTATTAATGATTTTTTTTTTAAAAGAACATAATGGAGGCAAACCAGATAATCGAAGAAAAGTAGTTGAGTCTTTTTATTACCGAACGAGCATAAAATAAGTAACAAAAAAACATGTCCGCAAAACTGAGACGAGGTGCATTCGTATCAAGAAGTCTCATGAGGAATCTGAATTATAACTCGTCATGTCATGTCTTTCCATCATAAACATTAAGAAACTTATCAAAAATAGCTTGTACACACTCATTTGACACACACACACACACAGCGTATTATGAAGAAATGATGGCCCATGGGATTTGCATAAGCAAACATGGAGTTGAAACAATAACTCAAAGAGTATAACAACCACATTGTAGATCTTATTGGCATAAGAATTCGAACGTGAAGCTACCACATGATAAATGGCTATAGAAATCATGTAAGTTCCTTAGCAAAATTGAAATTGCACCCCAAAAAATTACTTAGGTACCAAAAGGTCTATTGGAGGAACTATGCGAAATAGCCTTGCGGTCGCATTAGTTCCACTGTGGTTACAGGCCAAAGTTGCATTGGTTCCGCAAAGTATCCAAATAAGAAACCTGCAAGAATTGGAAAACAAACATGAGTTGATATTGACAATTGTATTTTTTAAGTTGGCAATGATGGTTCCTTTCTAAGTGAACAAGAAATTTTTATTTTTAATTATACTTAATTTTAAGGTCACAACTAAATGAGTATCTCCAATGGTCGGGATAGCATGTTTAATTATCTCTACAAGTCATACAAGATTGAACTCTTCGGACTACTATGATGCGAGGATCTTTACGACTGCATGATTGGAATAATCACTAAAGTAGGGACATTGTTTTCTATTGCTTAAAACAATCAGGATTGTATGAAATATAAATGGTTAGTGGAAGTGTGAAATCTTACTAACCAGTGACAAAACTATAATATAACACTGAACAAACAAGTAGCAACTGCACTACATGAACTAAATTCTTATTTCCAAAGGTTATCCTTTTTATAACTAGTAGAACCAAAGATGAGCAATTCACCTTTAATATATTGACGAAATAATTGAGATGTATCCACTTACGAAGGAAATTGCTTGAAAAGGGTGCAGGTTTACAGCAAACCCCTTCGACGTTTATAATCACTGACTGTCAGAATCAAAGGATGTCTCCGCCCATCGCTGTCAGGTACCTTGTACCCATAAGTGGCTTCTATTTTCTGTTTCCTTGCCATAAAGCCCTGATGCACACCCTGAGGACCTCCAAATTTCTGCAGCACAGCCAATGAGATTGGCAGTTCAAAATCATGCAGGGAATTTGAGGCAGTGCCGCGGTCCACGGGTGCGCTTGTATCTACCAGCTTACCAGCACCAGCTGCAGCTTTCAATGCGGCAGCAGTTGCAGCCTCACCAGTCTCCCCTGCATTCATTTTTATTGCATCATTTACATCTCCATCCACCCCAAATTTGCCTTGCTCGATATCCACAGTCGTTGAATTGTCATCTCCCCCAAGTTTTGAGATATAATAATTTGTCGATCTTGTCCATCTCCGTGAAAATGGATCGTAGCCAGCCTCCCCAGCCTTCAAGGCAGTGTTTACTGGTTTCAACGCCGAGGCATTCTTGAAGTTCTCAACTCGGTTTTTTCTGTTCATCTCTGCCAACCTAACAGCCTTTTCATCAATCTTCTTTGTCCGTTGAGACATGTTTTCCAGCTCTTTCAACCTTGCTTTGATCCTCCCTGTCTCTGTTGTATCACGACGATTTTGGGCAACTTCCAATTTCTCCCTAAGTCGGTCCTTCTCAACAGCAATATTGACTGGTCTCAATGAGGCTGACTTCTTCTCTAGCAGCATCTGTTTCACAGTAGCTGCTGAATACACAAAGCTATTGATCTTCTGAATTTCAGCCTTCTTATCGAGCACCTCCTGACGGGTTGGCATCCGACCATTGCCCTTCTCCACTTCCCACTTCCACTCATTGAATTCATCTATCAGTGGTGGAGAATCTGAGACCATAGCCATCTGCCATCTAGCAGCTGAGGAATCACTACCCCATATGCAATTCAGCCATTTGTAGGTGGTATAATGTTCTAGTTTGTATTGTTTTTCAGGGTCAGTCGCATCCACATTCCTGACTAAGCATAGCTTGTATTTGGGCTTCCCCGTGCGCGTCTTCCCAATTCCAAGACGTACAAAGCATCCTGCAATAAGCTCTTCAAAAAAGGGTTCCATGAACCACTTCACCAGCTTTGACCTCCTGATTGTTATCTCTTTAACATCTTCAAACTTTGGTGCATCCAATCCTGAGGGGGATAGATCATCCAAATCATCGTCCCTTTTACTGTCATCACGGTACCTTTCATTGTCACTGTCAGCTTTGCCTCCACTCTCACCTTCATTGCTATTATCACTGGGAGGACTTGCAGCTATACCAAGAGTTCTATGTTTAGGGGGAGAAGAATCACGGAGACGAGAAACACTACTTCCATCCCCGGTCAAATCCCCCAGCCGGCCGCGGTAACCATCAGGATCTTGTTGTCTCATTCTCTTAGCTCTCAGCTCATTCAAAGCACTCTTTGCTGCAGTTTTGTCATTCCGGGCAGACGGGCGACCGTGAGGTGGAACAGGAGGAGAGCTATCCTTCCGACTTCTCTCCATCTTTGAAGACGATGCTCTTGCCATCTTTTTTAGCTTGTAATCATCTATCTTTGTACTTCTTTCCGCCAAAATCATCTCCCTGTCCAGTTCGGACATCTTACCAAGTTCTTCTTTATCTGCGTCATCCTTGTAAAGATCACTCCCGACAGAGGGTGCACTATCCGAATCTTCTTCACTATGCCTACCTCCTTCACCGCCGTCCTCATCCCTCCAGCCACTCCTCGTGCCTGACTCCGGTAGGTCAAACCTCTTCTTCACAGGAATCTGGGAGCCTGATGATTTTCGGGTTTTGTAGTTCAGATTGTCCAAATCATCATCCTTGGAATCGCTTCCATCAGAATAAGAGTTGTCCCGCCTCCACCTCGATTGTGAACGTGAATTGTTGTTGTTCCTCCGGCCAGACCCCGTCCTCCCTGCCGCCTGCAATAGCAAGTTCTCCAAATCGGCCATTCTGTTCTATCCCCGCTGAAATACATGCCAAAACACACATTAACACCCTTACTCTTTAACGAGATCGACCAAAAAACAAACAACAAAACAACAAGGTTCCGAAAAACTCTAAATTGATTCATCATTCCATCGAACGAACATGACGACCTTGAAAACTTAGATTCAAATGGCGATCATCCGAAAAAAGCAATTCCCCCACACGAAATCGATACCCACGCAAAAATCAGAGAGAAACACAAAACGAGATCCTTATTATCATAAAACCACACGACGATACGGATACCGATGAATGAAGTGAAACCGACAGTCCAAAGAGGGATCTGGCCAAACAAGTTGGCGTTGTAAAAGGAAGAATTTCAGGCGAAGGGCACCAACCCGATCGTTGTGCACGAATAGAAAATCAGATGGATGCCGAGGCGACAGGCAGATCGGAAGAAAGGTTATCCGACTAGGGTTTCGCTTGTCATGGCGGCGAGCACCGGCTGCTGCCGCATCGCCCTTCGTTGCTTCGATTTTGCGGTCGTTGCGAATCGAACTTGGGAAGATGGAGACGCCGAGGGCGTTAAGAGGCGTTCTGAGAGCGCATGGGCCGCCGATCGGCCCATCATGCAAACAAATTCAAATTCATACGTTTGGGCCCATTTGCGGAGTGAAAATTTACGATTTTACCCCAGGTATTTATAAATATTACAAAAGAAGGATGCATTTGCTGATATTGTTTTTTAATCCCTTCTATAAGTTCTAAAAATTATATAAACATATTCTAAATCTTAAATAAGTTTTTAGTAATTGATTAAAATTTTAAATATATTTATAATTTTAAAATATATTAAAATGTAGAACATTAAAGCAATGAAACGACAACAAAATCACACCGCAATCCAGGCGACAACCAAAGCAACAACTAAATTCTGAGGATTTCCTTGGATAGTTAAAATGTCAGTGAAACAATGAAGTGGACTTCAGAAGGAAGATAATGCACTTAGTCAGGATCATTCTTAAACCTATTGATCATAGGAAGATATTCTTCATTTTTTTTTTTCTTCTCCTACGACATTCTAATGGTAAGGGTGTCGCGCAAGAGCAAGCAATCTCGATAACTAAAGAAAAGTCCAGCACGCGACAGTCGGTTCCTAAGAACTCCCATGTCCTCATCAGCATCACTTCACTTTGGGATTCATCTTCCGGCAAAGATTTAGCTGCTCTCAAATCCAAAAATCCGAAAAATACCTGGAAGATTAAACATCAGAATGAAATGAATGGAAACAAGCATGGGTTATTACAAAATGGTATACCGAGTGCTTTCGGATAGACAATTGATTTCAACAGAGGGGGTAAAACATGTATAGAAGCTAGTTGCAGAGACATGAGTTGTATGTGACAGGGAAAAAAAAAAAGTAGTGTATATCTGACTCTTAGTTTAGTGCCAAAGAAAACAACTTTTTGTTTCCTAAAGGTGTTGTGGAGCAAGATAAAAGAATATGAATGAAGAAAATAGAACTTCGATCTGCATCGACGAAGGCAAAAACATCGCCATAATTTCTCTTATTTTGTGCATCAGATGAACAAAAATAATAGCCAATGGCAAGAGAGCAACGAAGGCATTGAAGAAGAATACCATCGTCGGTCTGATACTTGTTCTTATCATCTCCTGCATAAGCCAGAAGGTTGTATTTTGGGTTCCACTCCACGCTATTCATTGGTGCCTTGCAGGGAATTTGATGAACTGACCTCCCAGTTTGGACATTGGACTGAAGAATCCAGAAAGGAAACAATTAAGTAGGTGCATAACAAATTTCGAATATAATTGAAATTAATGTATAGTGTAGAGAGATGAGTCGCATGAGAACTACGTACGATATCAACAAACAGATCCTCGCTTGCAGATGCAATGTATTCTCCTGTATAATTAAAGCTTATGGTTCTGACAGGCCATCTGAAGTAGAATCATAGTTTAAGTTTTAAGATACTCAAAATTACAAAAGATAAATCAAGCATCACATTCTAGCATTTTCCATTCAGTCAGACATAAATTAATTTACCAAAGATATTAATTGTTAGTTCCGATGCAGGTATTCCATAACCAGTGGCTAACTTATGAAATGTTAAGAACATGAGGTCGACTCGATGCTTACTCCAGTTTGGTGAATGTTCGAATGCACAGAATATCTGAGACACCCCAGAGGCTGACAAGTGAATCTGCACTTCCTACAGCAAAGTATCTGCAATTGAGTAGAAGTTCAATGGCTTAGTTCTGTAGTGTAGTTTATCAGAATGGATTCTACAAAAGCAGGATCAAATTATTATTTAGTTAAATTTAAACCATCTACATGTCAATATCTGACCGGAATGTAGCAAACAATTAATTCTATTGGTAATTTGCTCATATAAAGATAGAACCTCAAGGCTCAAATAATCCATGAGTTCGTTCTTTTCATTAGCTCACAAGGTCCTCGGAATATAGGAAATAAGAAGCCAGAACAGTGACAGTAGCTTTAGTACATGCTCAAATAGGTGCAAATGCACTCTCTTGCTCAATTAGTAAATTCCTACATTAGACTCCAGAATGAGTATTTAACATGGGTATAGCTCGAGACCATTCGATACCTCATCTCATAAAAGTCACCTAATCAATCAGGCATCAGTGTCTACTCAGGGTTGGTTAGAGCTAGTAACTGTCTCAAAATAGTTGGAAATTGGTCATCAGATGTCAGCTTCTATATTTGGAGTATATGAAGGTGTACGGAGAATCCTTAGGAAAATAATGTCCCTATGTACACAACATGAACCTAATGAATTTGCCAATAAATTTAAGATGAGAATTTATTCAAACAAGAATCAGCTAGATCACCTTCCAATTGGATCAATAGCAATGCAATAGCATCCTGCAGTGTGAGCCATAAGGGTGTGAAGCACCTTAAGGGATGGGTATGACAGCACTTCAACAGTTCCTACATAAACAAAAATGAACTCTCAGCTCTTCAAGAACGTCATAATATTGTCTTCCTTCAAAAGATATCAAGATTGCTTCTCACATCATGTATTCGTCCAAGTAGTGAATCAGCATATTAGCACAAATAAAAGGAATATTTATATGATTCTAACCATTCCCAGTAGTGAGGAAAAACAGCTCTCCAGTTGTATTCCATGCTATCTCATTTACCTGATGTGCAGATCATATGGCATTAAAACAAGCATGTTATGACAAAAATAAAGTAAATGTTTTTTAACTCAAAGAAATATTAGTCGTTAAATTTACAAGCAAAGTTAACCAAATACAGTAAAAAAACTTCATGTATAGCACATGAAAACTACAGCATATATTTGAAGTACCTTTTAAAGCAAATAGACGGGTTTAGAGATGAAAGCACTACGAGCTCAAAACATTAATGAAACAATTGTCAACTTAATATTAATTAGGCAAAAGCTATATGATAGACAAACTCATGTTTAAAACTTCTGAAAATATAGATCATACTATGATGTACAATATATGGTTAGAAAGCTAGAGATATATATGGAAAGCACACCTTAAAAGATCATGTTTTTGAATTTATTTATCAATATGCCAGCTCAATATTTGATACATTGAGTACTTTGGTTGAAACAAGAGAACACAAATCTGGTGTGATACAAGTATGTGAATGTTCACTAAGAAACATCAGGAAATCCTTAAAGAATTAGAAATATCTTCAGCATGTGACCTCATAGTTAAATTTGCGTCTATGTATTGGTTTATATTTCCGAACATCCAATATAGTCAATTCATCCTCCTGCAATCAAAGAAAAAACTGAATCAATGATATGCACTTATGAATTTAACCAAATGGAAGCAAGGATAAAGAGCAAAATGCTTCTCGTGCTAAACATTCTCAAATGCAAACTACAGAAGCTATGTGAAATTTTGAAAAAATGTCATAACCCAGCATAAATTTAAAAATGGAGTTCATAGAAAATAATGTTCATGATATGTGTCTGCCCCATGATGAAGCATTGCTGCCTTAGAGACAAGTAGGTAGAAATGAACAGATTTGATGAGACAATGTTGACAATGCACAGTGCAATCCCTACAATCAGAATGTACCGTTTAATTATAGACAAGGTTATATATCTATCACTCATTAAACGTATGCATCATCATTCGCTGATAATAGCGATGCAACCACATCGATGATAGCCACTCGAGTTGATGGCTTCCCTTCACATTAATAGAATCTATGAGCATATTTGATTGGAGACACAATTGTTCATCCTATAAATGTGACCAACAACCTTGGTCCTTGAATTACTCTTGTTGTCACTTGAACACTATTTTGCATGCAATCATTCACCAAGTTCTTTTGTTAGGCATCAGGACCCATTCCCAACTTACTCATCCTTCTACGCAGGTTGAGCACAAACAAGCTTCGAATAACTGAACTCCTCCCCATCAGTTGCATAAGGAAAAGAAACAGACCCACTTAATTTAAAACAAATGACTTTCACATTAGAGAAAAAAACTGAAACAAAGATGTAGATGCCTTAAGAAAGGCAAAATAATCAAAGAGGTAAAAGCAAGGGCCTAAATCCAGGTATGTAAACGACACTGTTTGATTAAAACAACAAAAATTTCAGTTTTGATAGGAGAAAGTCACAACTCACAACATGAAAAAAAAGGTAACAACCAATTTATTAAACACAAAACAACTATACTGCAGTAATCTCTACTTAGGTTGAAGAGATAGGGATATGTGCAGATTAGGATTGTGACACTTTCCTATCCAATGAGCAAAGAAGTGGAATAGAGAAAGGAGAAACATGATCTTAAAATCTAAACTCTTGTTCCTATTATTTCACTTATGTCCTATATGGCAAACAAAGTTTCAAATATCAACCTACAGAAAAATGCAGAAATAAGCACTTCTTTTGTACCTTATTTCCAACAGCTATGTGAGTCCCATCAGGTTTGTAAGTAATGTTGATGTTTTCTCCACTTAGCTCGACATTTTGAGTACACTTTCCACCTATAAAACACATTTAACACATTTAAAGATGTCAAAATAATCTTCCAAGTTCCAACTAGGATAAAGCACAAAGTTTGTGTATCTAGTTTGCAGAAATGAAATTAATTGAAAATAGCAACCTCCAAACTGGAAAATGATAGGGAACATTCCTCTTTAAAAGAGAAAATGAGTTCATGCCCCAAAACATATTACATCGTGAATGATCTATCCTCTAAACAAAATTTGGCATTCCAGTATAATCAAATTGCTCATTTTCTCTGAAATAGCCAAGCTTTGTATTCACCAAATAAGAAACATAAGATTTCTACTCTATCAGCTAGTGCTAATTAAACATGCACATATACGTAGGTACACCTCAATGGCCAAAGCAAACCACATTAACCAAGAAATTATTATTGATTATTACATCTAGATAGATCTACATTCACCTTGGAAAATAGACATCAATGCCAAAAATACAAATGAGAAGTCCTGAGCTTACACTTATATTTCTTTTTGTCCTGTTTTTTAACATTATTAGTAATAGATAATTCAAGAAAATGAAACGTATCAAAGAAAGAGTAATTTACTCCGAGCATCCCAAAAGCGAACAGCCTTGTCCCCTGCTGCAGTTGCTACAACATCAGGATGCTTAGGATCCCAGCATAGCTGATCTACACTGTCTGCATGACCTTTCAACTCAATGTCTTTGACTTTTCCCTGCACATGTAGTAATGGTATATGTAAATGATAAATCTGTATCCATAAATTTCTTTCTTAGATAAATTCAGGCTTCACAAATTCAAACTAATCCCGATGAAAGTTCTGAAACCAAAAAAAAAAAAAAGTCTGATTGCCAATGCTTCTCCACTCGGATTGACAATGTTTCAGATACCAGGGCATAAGTCATTCATTTTCGTGTAATGGTTCATTTCCACTATCCAGATTTGACATGAAAAGATAGAATACGATGGGTAAAACGTAAATGAGATTAATTAACATATTCCAACAGTTTATCTTCTCAATCGGTCAGTGCAACGAATAACAAACAGAGAGAGGCAGTAAGATTACATGACCATGAGCATCAATATTCCAAACACGAGCAGTATGATCAACAGACCCGGACGCCAGCTTCGTTCCCAGACAATTCCACGCCACCGAATGAACCTGGCAGCATAACCCAAACCAGATTAGTCCTCGAACGCTAGAATGAAATTTTGTAGGGTTTGAGAGCATCCCGGACAAAGAGAAGAAAATAAATAAATAAAATCTCCAATCCATGATCAGCAAAAACATGAAATGAAACTTCACACAGCATCCTAGCAAACGAAAAGGAGAGAAGAAGACTTTTTTTTATGTCTTTCATCCATCTTAAGAATAAGTGGTGAAAATTAGATTGGCAAAACCCTAGATGAAACTCCATAACGAACTGACTAAAAGGGAAAAAAAACTAAAAAAGATTAATATAATCACGTTCAGTCACCTTCTTTTTGTGGCCTTGATACTCCCTGGAGCTTAAATTTTTGAAATTGAAGGCTTTCTCCTCCATTGCCGGCTCCAAGGTGCCCTGCCGAGGTCACTGCAACTCGAGAAAGAAAGCGAGCCAATAGAAACAAGGGCTTCCAAAACAGGGAGGAGAAAATAAAACAATTTCACATTGGCCCTCCGAGTTTGTTTCACGTGTCCGTATATATTAGTTAATTATGTTTTGCCCCTTAATTGTTACGAAATCATATCATTTCTCTTCTAAGATGGTATGATTTCATAAATGCTGAAAGAATGTAATTTAAATTACATGGAGTAGATTGAAAATATTGGATGATTAAAGTGAAGTTCTTTTCTGTTGTTTTTCTAAAGTTAAAATATGAGGATTAATATTTGTTTGTTTTGTGATTTTTTGTGTAAATTTAAAAAATAAAATAAAATATTTGTTGTAATTAAAAGTCATGATAAAAATCTAATAAAAGAATATTGGGACTATAATGGAAATAATTTCTGTTAAAAATAAGCTAAAGACAATTTCACTCACTCATACACCTTGAAAGTTCATAAGGTTTCTTCACCTTGCATAAATCCTCATAAGATTTCTTCACCTTTCATAAACCCTTTTGTGATTGTTCGCATACCACTTCAACACAATTCGAAAACCCTTTCAAAATCTACTCTCCTCCCCCTATCTCTCTCTCACGCACGGATCAAGAGGTTTCATCCATTGTTTGTTATCAATCATGATTCCTATTTTGCCTTTCATCGTTATCCATGAGTTCTACTTCGTCCTTTGTCGTTAATCGTAAAGTCCTATTGTCATCCGTCGTTCGATACCAAACCTCATTGGCTCTAAGTCATAATCAACGCGTCTACGATAGACTATGAGCTCCTCTTAGCCTCTATTATGGACCATAAAATCTTCTTCACCTTTCATTATCAATCACAAGCCTTTCTCTAACTATGAGGCCTCCTTCACCTCCAAACATCAGTCTAGTTAAGTCTAAAACTAATCAAGCTGTGCTTGAACTTAAATGGAGTTGAATTTGAATTATGTTCATTTATATGTTATTAAACTATTCAATTTGAATTTGAATAATTATTTAAAAATGTAAATGATATTATGACACTAATTATAAATATTATTCATCAATAATGAATAATATGTCCTTTCCAGGATTGAAGTCCCCTATATTTATGCATCAAAACCCAATAATATATTTACTTGATATATTTTAGAAACAATAATTTATAATAAACAAACGTATCTTAATAAATCATCTATTTTATTAATTATTTGTTTTTAAATGGAAATGAGTTTTTTTTTCCTCATTTTCCCAGGCTTCCTCAGCGGCATGCAGTGAATGGTGTTTTACTGTTTCCAGTTTAGTCCTGCGCCATAAATAAAACCCAACCCCTCCCCTTTGGCTTCCTCTCCCATTCATCGCCGCCTCCTCTCGCCTTCTTCGTCCGCGCCGAGCCGTTGCGAAATCGAGGCCGCTCTGCTGTCTGGGGATCGAGATCCTTCCACAATCCGCCGCCCGATCGCCGCGTCCTGCGGGAATCCGGAGCCGATCTCTCCGGAACGATGGATTCCGGCAGATACATGGCCTATTCGCCCTCTCCCTCCACCGCCCCTCATTCGCCCCACATCTCCGGCATGCGCACGGCTGGCGGCGCCCTGGGCGAGCAGGAGAAGTAAGATTTTGCTCATCCCGATGCTTTCCGTATCGTTGGAAAGCCAAATTTTTTATTTTTTATTTTTTATTTTTTGCCTTTTTGGTTCTTCCTTTCTTTAGGTTGTTTTCATCTGTCTCTGTTGATTAATACAAGGACCATGCACTGGTAATTTTCTGGGTCTTCAAGACTCTCGTTGGCAATCGGTTTTCGAATTTGTTATATTCAGGAATTGCGTGGGGGAGTCACTAATTTTTAATACTATATCTTCGTTTTTTTGCCGGATCTTTTGGACTTTATTTTAAGATTTAGATCTTGCTTCGATTGGGATGAACTGATTTTTATTTTGTCAGGTTATGATGATTTTATTGATGATGTGCAATTTGTGCAAACCTTCATTTTGAGAATACATATTGTATTTTAGAGGTTAATCAATAGACGCTTCTAGAAAGAAGATGTAACTAGCTTAGTTGATAAGGGCCTTGGATGTTGGAAGTTGTAGCAAAGGGTTTGAGTTAGCAGTCTGCCTTGCCAACTTGGGTGGGGCTTATTTCTAAAACATGTCCTTTTGGGAGATCGGTCGCATCTGGATGCAAACATTTATCCCAGGGAACTTGTTTTCTGTATCTTGGGCCAGTTTGGAATCTCTTCCTTTCAATTTCCTGAGGCCTGAGGATGTTTGTTATTTGACAAATATTCTTGTGAAAGTTCTTAGACGTGCATTGTTTGCCAGGTATCTAGCGGAAGTGTTTGCGGAGCGACAGAAGCTTAACCCATTTGTGCAAGTGCTACCTCACAGTTACCACTTACCACTTGCTTAGCCAGGGTGAGTTCTCATATCTTTTAAGGACACCAAATTTTTTTTACTCGAGACTTGCAGTTGTCTACCATGAAATTGGTAATGTATGTCAGATATGAGTAGTTAACTGTAGGATTGTTGATGTCTACTTGTCAGAAGCATGATTCTGAAAATTAAGATTTTTGTGCCTATTTATTCCATAATCAGGAATGAGAAATGCACTATTTTAAATTATTTGAATCACTTTACTAACCAAACTTGAATGTGATGCATATGATAATTGATTGCCAAACTATTGTCTGTATTGAGTGAATCACTTGATCTTAAATTAATTCAAACATGTCAAATTATGAATTCCTAGCGATAGCAATAGACTTATGTGGGGGGAAAAAACCAACTGTGCATGTACTCACAAACTGAGAAATGTGAGCTTTCTTTTCTAATTCCAAATATGTGTGTTCGGTGGTATTAGTTTAATGAACATCAATCCTCTGAGCACAATGAAGCTCAGATCTGCTACTTTTTTTTAACCTGTCCAAAGGTAAGAGCCTAAAAGTTCTTATTTTGCCAAGCCGAGTACACCAAGATAATGGTTTGCTTGAGGATGGTTATATTACTTTCCATTGACTGTATTTTTGCAGGCAATATTACTTTAATTGGTTACATTGTAGGTGTAGAATAAGCTAATTTAGGTTTTCTTAATATTTCTTGTCTGTTTCCAGTTTATACAATTGGTCATGGTTCTAATTATCCAATCATTAACCCATGACTGTCCATTTACTGCTAACTAATTCAATTAACAAAGCTAACTGGTAGTTCTTGTGCTTGAAATTGAATGTGGAGCAGAAATTTTGCGTGTAACCACACTGTTGGAGAATGCATCTCTTTTAGATCAATCTGGTTTTGAACATGGTAGCCCACTGATCACTGGAGGATTATTTCCAAATGGAGGCGTTGCTGACATGAATAGCTGGGCATCAGCATTTCAATCTGAAGTACGGATACTGACTATTAACATGACTTCCTTTTTATCTAGTATACTGCTCCGTAAATTTTATCTTGCATATTCTTTTACTAGGTGAAACTAACAAATTGATTTTCTGTCTAGTGCATTGTTTGGATAGGTTTACAATTGATGTAACACTAGATGTGGTGTCTACATCCTTGCAGCATGCTTGATTACTAACGTAATTGTGTAAATCCATTTTTAGTTCCGACCTTGATCTTGAATGGCTTCCAAGTTTCCACATACTGTGCTGCTTTATAATTTTTGCTTCTTAGAAGGGGTAAAATTCACATTGTTTTCATGAGATACAAGTGTCAGGTAACCTTCACATACAGAACGACTTAATGATCTGGAGAATGCCTGAATGAACGATTGTAATGTTTGTCTTACCTGCATTGACAAATCAGTTCCTTAATCACGCAAGTCATAGATGAGGCAGTTGTTTAAGCATTTTTGCTTAAACTTATAATATAAATAACCTTGGACGCAGGTGTTTGATTTTGAGTATTGTATGCAACAATATATTTCTTTTAGTTTTCGGTTTCTACGTATTGTGTAGAAAACTTACTGCTGTTCTTGTCTTAGAAAGAATTCTTTTCTGTCGATTTGTGTATTTACCTCTGCTGGGTTTTGATTGTTCTGCAGAGATTGGGAACATTACAACCTTCAACTAGGAGTGGTTGGGTTGGGCAACAAGGCAGTTCTGGTCTTATTGTAAAGAAAACAATTAGGGTGGATATTCCTGTGGATCAGTACCCCAATGTGAGCAGCACAATTTAGCTTTTCAATATTTGTTTTATGAAGGCATTCTCTCTAATATGTTTCCCCCTGACTTTTTTATAGTATAACTTTGTTGGCCGACTCCTTGGTCCTAGAGGAAACTCTCTTAAGAGGCTTGAGGCTCTCACTGCTTGTCGTGTTCTAATAGGGGGCGAGGCAGTATTAAAGATCCCGTTCGGGTACAAATTCATTTCAACTATTACTCTTTCTTCTGAATTCCATGCATGGCACTGTGATTACAACTCTTAGAGAAAACCAATAGATGCAGACTATGAGACAATCCAAACAAGATAGTTGCTTTGTTATGTAGGTTAATCAGTTGCATTTCCTTTTACATGTAGGCAGATGTTAATGCATAACATAAAAACTAATACTATTACCAACTAGTGTTCTCTGGTTGATAATAAAAAAATTATAAAGTAAATAAACACACTTCAGATATCTGTGGCATTCAATCTGTATCTTTCGGTATCTGTTTCTTTCAATAAACTATCTCTTTTATACACAATATATTAGTGTGACTTCTCTAGTGCTTCCTAGATATGATTGTGTTTTTGCCTACTCCTAAGGTAAATGCAGGTTTAACCTGTGTTTGAAGTGAATATGGTTTAACAATGAATCCCCTTTTGTCTGCATCAGGCTCACTGTTTGTTGGGTTGTAGCTTGTTTATCTTTGGTCGATTCTGTGTTATACTGGTATTAGCATATTTATAAATAAGTGCAAAACTAGGATAAAAGGTTTATGGTAATATCTAGACACTAGAGGTGTGAATGTAAATTCACGAAATATCAAAATAATCTAATCACATTTATCATCTACTACCTGCAGTAGCACCCGATGAGGCATGTTTACATACCTTGGCCTATTCCAAGGCCACATTAATATATATTCAAGCTAAAAATGTATTTTTTATACAATATTTAATTTCTTTGCCCCCTATTCATGATGCAATTCTTTGACCTCAAGTCACTTGAATGGATATATTCACACGAACATTGATACTTTGTTCTATTTCTTCCTTGCTCTCCACCATATATTCTGTTTTGTATCATATTCCTAGTTTTCTTTACTTTATGAAAATCAAAATGCATATTTCTGTTTTCAGAATAATAGATGAAATTGGTTTGATTTGTAGGAGGAAATGATGCGAGGGAAACCAGGTTATGAACATCTCAATGAGCCTCTTCACATTCTCGTAGAAGCAGACTTGCCTGTTGAAATTGTGGATTCCCGCCTAATTCAAACCCGTGAAGCCCTTGAGGAGATGCTGAAACCTGTGGTATGCTTTTGTTCAGCGTCAAAACCAACCACCATTCTCTTTACAGATTCAATTGATAAATCTTCCATCATTCATTTGTGCAGGACGAATCAGTTGACTTCCTAAAGAAACAGCAGCTCCGAGAGCTTGCTATACTCAATGGCACCCTCCGCGATGAAGGCTCTCACACATCGGGGTCGATCTCCCCCTTCCATGACAGCCTTGGCATGAAGAGAGCTAAGACAAGAGGTTGAACTTTGAGATGGACATTATAGCTCTTCCCGCTGCCAAGGATTGTGTCTTTGGTGGCCATTGCAGCCAAATTCTCCCTGAAGAATCAAGTCAAAGTTGAAGTAATTAAGCATATGAGCTTGCTGTGGACTACTAAGGAATGCTGTGGCTCTAACTAGGGTTGTCTCAGAGTGTCGTAGTGCTGGAAAAGGGTGACGGTAAGGGTCTCTTGGTTTGGCTATGCCGCTTAGTCAAGTTTGTGTGTGCCCTATTTTAAGTGAAGTTTTTGTGATTACAGTTTTGATAGTAATGTGGGGATGTGAGGTATGTGTAGTAGGGAAATCAAAAGTGCCTTCTTAACACTCATTCGAGTTGGAAGGTTACTCTAGCACTATTCGTTGGACATAGATTTTATGGAGTCTCCCTCCGTAAGGGATCTTATGGAGGATACTTCATCAGTAAAATATGGATCGTGAAGTAGTGGATTGCATTGATCTTTGAGCAGTGGGTGCCTCATCTTGCTATTGTTTGTATGTCATGTATTATTTCTTTTGAATTAGAAACATATATCATAGCTGTGAGCTTCGAAATGTTGTGGTTTCGAAGATAGATCGTAGTATACTACGATTGTGATTCTTCGGAACTTGTATACTTTGAACTTATGGCTTAGAAGAATAAGCACTTTGAACTCGTATACTTTGAATTCCTCAAGCTCTGGCAGCTGAGAGGGGTGCCGCTGCTGTTGGATAAGGATTTTGCTGTTCGGCGGGCCCTGTGGATCCATAGTTTCTCAGTGAAAACTGAAATGGCGACACGGAAAATAAGTCAAACATGCGATCTTACACTATCAAGATCCCATCTATTTTATCGGGAATGCCAGAAATTAAAGGCGAATTCAACTAGAACTATAACTATCAAATAATTTAAGTAGATTGGATTTAAATTTTATCCATCCATTTAAAGCTGGATTCACTTGAGTCAACCTAGCTGGAACCGTGATCTTCACGGATTGGCCCACAGTAAGCTTGGATTGACCACGGATTGAGGGGAAAAGGTTAAATTGAGTTAATTTAGGCGAGTAATTTATCCTTTTGATGAGGCTAAATGAGCATAAGCAATAAGATGTTCCAAGATAATTGCATTAGATGGGGATTTGCCCTTGATGTTCTTGCTCATTTATTTGCAACGGTCCATGTTGATGAGAAATAAAAAATGCAAGGTTCATCTACTCTGTTAATTAGTCCAAGGGGTGCGAAAAATGATAATGCATGAGACCAACCATCCTTCAACCACATAAGCATTAGTAACAATGTCATTGATGTCATGACTCTTCATTCCAATATATGAGATGTGCCTTGATACCTGTTTTACCTTAAATACATTAGTTCACAATCCAAACTTTTTTTTTACATAAATTAGACTGAGAAAAGAGAGAGAGATGATAAAGATAACTTAACAGAGAACTACATCAGCCAAGGGCAAATACCCTGAGCCTGGTCAGCCCTCTTGTATATATTTCGGGAGGAATATAGATGGTCCAGGGCCCTCAAAATGTGTCTATCTTGGGAAAATAAGGATAAATTGTCAGGTAAGGTTAAATAATAATAATAATAATAATAATAATAATAATAATAATAATAATAATAATAATAAAGTATAATGGATTGAGTTCATGGATTGGTCTGTTA
>JBAMIB010000078.1:1791954-1803449 GCA_037177415.1 Kaempferia rotunda | reverse complement strand
AGTCATGTTACCGTGGACTTTGATTGCCACGTCATTGAGGCCCCATGCCTTGCCCGCTGTTGAGATCCCCGGTCAAACATACCCCATCAGTAGCATCAAGCAATTGTCTGAAAGGTAGAACAAAAGTTGCCAACTCCAAACAACGAACTATTTAGCATACGATAATCTTTCCTATTTGCACTTTTGGCCTCTATAACAATTTTATCAACCTCACCAAGCCCAACATAGCACAATGCTGGTTGAGCCAAATATAACTAGTAAGCAAATGGGCCAGTCGTGCTGAGCCCATTCCCGTGCGTGAGTTTGTGATGGGGTATACAATTCTATTGGGACGATAAAAGGCTGTTTAGGTGACACTTAAAAAAACATCAACATAGTCATACATTGAAAACTTGCAACATATCTGAGCTTAAAATAAAAAGGTTTAAATCATCTGAATTATATACTTGATAACCAACAACAGAATTGTAGGCTTCATCATTATTCTAGAGAATTTAGTAAAAACTCACTCACCTTTTAGGAAAACAAAAAGAAAAAACAATAAACTATAGCCTTCGTCCAACTAGTATTAGTTTGGTGATGAAAAATTTAAGGTACAAAAGAGAATAAGAAATCATCACTTGGCCATTTTTCACTAGCTACTAGCTGGAGCCAGCATCACCCTTCTTTGCCGCCTCTTCCTGCAATTTCTTTGTCCAGTACTCATCAAGAGGCGGCCCGAAAATTGCCTTGCCAGAGGCCACTCCAATCCTATACACATTAAACAACCATGCATGATTCTTGCAAACAATGAAGATCATTGATGTGGTAAGTGATTTATCAGCTTTGATCAAAGTTGGTAATTATCTAGATATAAGTTCTATAGGTAACATATTTTACAAAAAAAAAAACACAATTTAAAATATATGAATTAAATAGAAAAAAAGGACAGTCCAGTGCACGAATTTCCCCTTTATAGGAAATTGCAAAACCGTAGCATACATATATTGTGAGATCGTAGGAAATTGCGAGTCATATAGGACTAGAAAAAAAGAAGAAGAGAGAAACAAAAGATAAACTGGTTATAAAAACAGTGCAACTGTAAAAAGTTGGCGTCTATGGTTTGCTGAAAACTTGAAATAATAAATAATGATCATTTCTAATTTAGCTAACAAGCGAGAAGCTTGTAACTTCAATTCTAGAATTGCCAATTAGCACAATAGCAAACTCAAATCACTCAGAGCAGAAGCAGCACCAGCAATATGCCGAGTTCCGACTATTTGAGTTCAACTACTCGAATACATGGAATCTGTCAATTTGATATGTCCTTCAATTTTCCACATCACCTCCACTTGCAAAGTAGAATACTAGAAATGGAGGATTCAGTAACTGATTTGACGGAAGTACAGTAGATTCATATACTAAAAGTGTGTTGTACCTAGATGTCTTGCTTGAGTAGAACAACATAAGGATGCGGCTTTTGGACAAAGAGCATCAAATTCCTGCAGTGTAATCTCTCAATTAACAAACTACTCCACAATCGTGAGACAACAGCCTCTGGTACAACAATTATAGATATCTTTCTTGGTTCCCCAAGCAAGCATCTTCAAAGCACGAATCTACATATCCTTAATTGATGCACTCAATCTAACAAAGAAAAAATCAATTCGCACCATCAGATTCTCCAAACTATACTAATTCTAATACATTCAGCAAACAAATCAAGTCGACAAAAATCCCTAAGTCTGGTTGCATCTTGCTCATGTCGAATAGCTTAAAAACGAGATTTTTTTCCCTGCTTCCCAGATAGAGCATCACCGAGACACACCAAAGTGCTCCTATACACTGCAGTCCAACACTAACCACGACCGAAACTAAATAAAACCCCATTTTTATCTTGATAATCATACAGATACATTCCGTAGTATTCTTATCTCTAACAAATCCAAGATGTTCAAAAGCACAAATCAAAGATGCTGCCTGCATACCTACCGATTAGGGTTTCCAATGCCCGCACAAACCGGGGTTTCCAAAAGATGAATACCGATCGAATAAACAGAATCAAAATTGATGGGAGGCGAAAAGGGTAGAAGAAAGAACTCACACAACGGCTCCGACCACCATCGGCAACGACAAGAACCTCCCCCTCCGGAACATCTTCGCCTCCTCCTCGACCTTTTCCTCCCCGTCTCCCTTAAGAAACGCTAAACCGAAGCATCAGCATCTCAGACATAGACTCATCCAATGGTCACGATTTACCTCTCCGAGAACACTGTCGGATCACATATGGACGGCTGATCTGCAGCGGAAGAGGTTTAATGCTCTCACACAGGGATTAAGTGCTTAAGCAACATAATTAATTTACGATAATTTGATAGTAAATCATATCGCCCCAATTTTATTCAATACATTCAGTATAATGGACTGTACAAGCATATATTTATATATATACATATAGAAAGCCATCATTAATCCCTGGTATTTATTTTATGCTGCCTTAATCTTCGTCTTAACTCTTAATTATGCTGCTCCCGGGTGTAGATGTAGTCAGTGTGTGCCGATAGTGTTCTTCTCAGCAAGCACTCATCAGCATCCTCCTCCCCTGCTCCCTCACATCCTTCTGCACTACTCTCGGGCTCAGCCATCTTCTTCACATCCTGCTAAACCAAACTGTAACTTCCAATAAAATCAAACGGTCATAAAGAAAGGAAAAGTACCTCACGATTTGTGCTGTTCTGATCCAAAGGTCCAGGCTTGCTGCCTGCACGAGCTAAAGATACAGAGATGAGGACAGAGAGGAGCACAAACATGGCCTTCTTGGAGCCCATGGCTTATTTTGCTCGGAAGAATTTGAAGCACAGAGTTTGTGAGGAAATGGGGTTTAAATACCCGATCGACGACTCAACCCAACCGGTTCAGTTTTAAGACACTGGTGCTTAGTCTGAATGTTGGGGCAATGTATATAACATTAAGTACAAGATCACATGCATGCTTTAGTGTTGTGTTCTTAATGTTTGGTTTCTTGCCTCATTGAAGAGGTTGAATTAAATTTGCTGATTGAAATAGTTCACGATTGAACAGGAATGAGTTAATGCTTTCAGCTCAGTTTCAGGCTAATTAAACAAAGGAGGATGATCTTTCAGAATAATGTGGCATATTTTCCTTTTATTTATTTATTTATTTTTACAATCTAAGCATAAATTTCATTTATTATTATTGATGGCTTATCAATTAGATTTGAGAAAATGTCTATTTGCACGTACAAAGTTTGATTAATATTGCACCAGACAATGATCAATCTATTTGCATGAACAGGATTTTAACATCACATGCCTTTCAGACTTGCAATCTACAGCACAGGTGACCCTGAATTTATCATGGAGATTGATTGGTGGTATAGTTTTTGAGGGGCTTTGTTGTATACTGCATCACCTTCAGAAATGTTTACAGTTCTTAAGACTTATTTAGGTTAGGTAAGAGGTTGGATCAAGTTTGCTCGGTATTTATCCGGGCGGAAAGGAGCCGAGTCAACAAGACATCCTGGTCAGTAATAAAGGGTCAAGGATGGTCAAATATTAGGTCACATATTCCTTGGGGGAGATGAGCGTTTGACCGACCAAGCCGAGCACTCGGTCGGTCATTTTGAAGTATCTTTACCATAACGTTGAGGGAAATGGATCAAGCAAATCACACGTAGCCGGTCAACAAGTGGAGCACTCTGATAACATCCAAATGACATGTCCAAACGAACTACCTCCTCAGTGTTTCTGGTGACACAAGGCCGATCGGACAAGACTTGGCCGATCGGCTGATCTTGGTCAATCGGACCAAAATGACAAGAGTCCTCCTTGTTGTTTAGTCCCGAAGATGACAAAAGAATATTCCCTCTAAAGTACAACTGTTATTCTTTGTACGGAAGAAGCTTTCAGAAGGACACGTGCGGCGTAGATCCCGGAGCCCAATTAGGGAAAGCCTGTTAAGGAAAGAAATCATAATCACGTGTGCCCTAAAATGATGCTGATGTGTTACAAGTATAAATAGAGTCTCTCAATAAGCCCCAAAGGTACGTAATTTTGATAACAACAACCTTATTTTTTAGCAAAGTTTCCTCTTCTTCATTAGAGAACTTACTTAAGCGTTGAAGGACCAAACAAGGGGTGATTTTTCCTTGTTTGGTCACTAACGTTTTCTCTGCAAGCTCTCTATGGATAGGAAATGATTTTTTCAATCAAAGTCGATTAGTCTCCATACCAGCAGTCTTCAGATCTACCTCAGCGATGACCTTCCAAGTGTCTGTTTTTCTCACTCACAGTCAGGACAGGTATAGACATGCTAATCAATCTAATAGAAATGATAAACAACTATCAGATGGGTAGCAATCAAGAGTAGAGATAAAATTAGAATTAATTCTATTTTCATAAATCCAACGTGTTTGATATTTCCAATGCTATTGTAGTAGTTATAAATATGTAATTGCTATAATATGTGAAAGCTACTAAGTAGGAGCAGAGATCCTCCGGTCCGGACCATATTAATTTTGTAGCCAGATTAATATCGCAATCTGACCGCAGTTGATTATGGTCAACGGGTTCACCCGTCCATCTTAGTTATAGTTTGGATCGAGACGGACGGCCGGACGCCGTCCAGAAGCCGTCGGAGGTGGAAAGGTGGCTGGATTGTCGGTCGCCGAATGGGGACGGCCTCCTGCCGCTCGATTGAATCCAAACTACAACCAAGATGGACGGGTAAACCCGTTGATAGACCGCAATCAATTGCGGCCGGATTGCAATATCAATCCAGCCACAAAATCGGAGTAATCCATCCCCTGGTCCATAAATTTTTGGACCAGGAGATCTCTGCTCACTAAGTAGCTACTACGACTATTTTACAGTGATTTTGATAAGTTTTAGTTTTTATTTACCAAGTTGATAAATAATATTTTGATATAATAATATTTAGAATCTAAAATTTAGAGCTAAAAATTTTAAAATTTAGTGTAGAAATTAGTCGATACCTGCTTGAATATAACAACTACTTGATAACTATTATAACGTGATAAATCAATTATTTCAATTTAATCAAAATTACTCAATACAAATCACTATTATATCAAAATATTCTTTATCAACTTGGTAAAAATTATTTAAATTTTATTAAAATCATTTTAAATTAGTCAAAATCAATTTAAAAGAGTTAATTGTAACTAAATTTTAAATCCTAAAACCTAAAATTTTAAATCATAAACTCTGAATACTATTATATCAAAATACTCTCAATCCACTTAGTCAACATTGTTTAAAGTTCATCCAAATTATTTTAAATTGGTTAAAATCACCTGAAAATAATTGTATTAAATGTTATAAGTTGTAACAACTATTAAACAACGGGTACACACTATAATAGTATTATATTAAGTGTTACATATTACAGTTAGTAGTAACGGCTACAATAATATTCTGAAGCTAAAATATCTGATGTGACATTCTTGTGATTGTTTTTCTCAGAAAAAAAAGGGCTAGGTCTTTTCCAAAAATAAGTCGAAACGGGCACAATGTAATTTCCATGTATATTAATGTCCAAGTCAATAGATTTTGTATCATTACATATTATGAATTTTTTTTAAAAAAAAACACAAGAAAAGAAAATAACACAAGTAGAACAAACCAGGACATGCAACTGAATCATGCAAGTGCTCCAGAAATCATGCAACGTACTCTTCAAACATAGGTGTAGTAAATTGATGCACTCATTATCAACTTGTTCTTTACTTTTTGTTCTTGGAGAAATAACGAAGATAGAAGATGTAGCATAGACAACGTTCGACAAAGTTTATTGTGCTTAGCCGACTTACTATAATTAGAAATCAATAAGTTATCTTAATAGCGAAAAGGCGGATGAGGATGAGTGATCGTAAGAGCTGGATACCTGGATTATTTAGAAAAAAAAATAGTAACTAACAAAATAGTCAGAATTAATTAAGAAATTCTAAAAACTGAGTGAGTGGTTAGAGTCTGACCTTCCAATTATGCAATAAGTTGGAAAAGTCACACCATGGTTATTTTAGTTGAGGAACAAGAGCCGTCCGCCCCAGGTTAGGTATTTCTGCAAACAAACTAAATTAGTAAAACTACAAATTACTTTTCTTATACATTGTACTATTCATTATTAATTAGCTAGCATATTATGAATTATTTATGTTCGACTTTTCGAGCAAGTAGTTTCAATCCATGGAACGTTTTGAGAAGTTTAGCTAAATACATCCACATATACATTAAAAAAATAAATAACATTATTCCTACATGTCGAACCATTGGATGTAGGTTTAAACATAGAATAATAAAGACAAATTAAATCTAGAAACAATGAACAATAGTTTAATGCATGCGAATCTCATATGTAGAGGGGCACATTGATCAAATATTTGAAGTAACAACTAAAAGCATCACTAAATTAAATCAAATATGTAGAGGGCCTTTAACAGTTGATGTGTATTTATGGAGTTAAAAACTAAGTTATATCTAGTCACACATGCATGAGCTACCAACATATATACAGTAGTCATGAAACAAAGTGAAGAACGTACTTGGCTCTGCAGTTTGGGACAACCTTCAACAATTAGATTTTCCAGTCGTCCCTCGACATTCAATCCCTCTGGAATGAATGATAGCGCAGGGCAACCAGATATGCACAAGGACTTCAAACGTGACTTTTCGAGCCAAGTTGGCAAAGCCTCCAATTTGTTGCAATTTATTATTGACAATGCCTCTAGTGTGGGGATCAAAATCTTTAAACCATCTGGTAGACACCTCAGTTCTTGGCACCCAAATATCTGCAAATTTTTTAGTCCCTCAAGGTTCTGCCAACTAACAAATTTAGAAATAGGCTTTAGCATCTCATTGCTCAACGAGAGTTTCAAGGTAATATATTCTAAACTATATCTTTGAAATGGAAAATGAAATTCCATGAGCTTTGGACACTGAATTAGGGTCAATTTCGAAAGACGCTTAAAAGGACGTTCACAATGTGTGTTCTTCAAGTCCAGCCACTTCTTTAACCTAGGCATTTCAGAGAATGTGAGTCTCTCCAATTGATCAAATACATATTTGTGATCTTTCCCGTAGAATGTTTCATCTATTACTCTGACTGAATCAAAACCACTTATTGCAACCTCCGCAAGGAAACGTAGATGTCCAAGTGGTGGTAGTCTCTCACACCTCCTGAGATTAACAAGATGAAGTGTAGTCAAATTATTGAGAACAGAATCTCTCTCGGTCATCATCATCAGCCAACTTGGGAATTGGTCACTCATGTATGAAACCATCTTCAAGACCTTCAAGTATCGTAGGTTAGATTGGAAGCCTTGGGTCAGCTGCATTGTGGGCTCCAAAGTTCCTTCAGCAACCATATCATTCCACCATTCCCAATGCAACATCAACTGATTTAGACATTGATTCTCTAGTAAATTTGTAGGTGGAGTAATATTCTTTTCTTCTGCTAATTCTAATCTTTCAAGGTGTTGTATATGCAGGGACTCAAGATTTGTAAGAGCTTGCAACTCTGACAGCATGACATTTCCAAGACCATCGATAGCATCATATCCCCACAACGCTTCCAAGTATGTCAATTTCCTAACTCCGATAGGCATTCTAGTCAATGACGCACATCCATGCATCTTAAGCTGCATCAAGTTCTTCATGCTGCTCAAGTCATCAGGCAACTTCAAAAGATAACAACAACCTCCAACATCTAATTCTTTCAAATTCACAAGGCAAGTGATTGACTCCGGCAGCTTTTGAATCCTCAGGCAGCATGACAGTTTCAAAATCTGCAATTTTCTGAGCTTGTGGATCTGTCTTGGAAGCTCCTTAAGTTTTTTGCAACTAGATAAATTTAGAACACACAAATTACCGAGGTTGCAGAGTGATTCTGGTAGTGTTTCTATCTTGTTCTCGGCAAGGTTGAGGTACCTCAAGCAATGCAATGTGCCAACCGAACTAGCGAGGTCTTGAATCATGATACCTTTAATATGTAGCGTACATAAATGTTTGAGATTTACAAACATACTTTCAAGTATCTTTGTTCCTGTCTGATACCGATAAATATGTTCTTTTTTCTCTTCTTCCCTGTGCAAGATCAAAGTTCTCAACTTGTTGGCCACTCCTGACTTTTCAATGGTTTTTTTAGTTTTAGAAATATTTTTCGAATGGATAGGTAAATACAGATGCCGGCATTGTAGTGGTATCCTGGAACCTTCACCAGCCTTCATTCTGAAAAAGCATGGATCTGTCTTGTAGAAGTATGAATTGTAAGAATCAGTGTTCTTCATCCAATTATATCTTACGGCGCCTTCTGCAACCAATATTTCGAACAGATCTTCATCAGAACATTGATTTGAATCTCTTCCAAACAATTCCTGGTATTGAAAATGTCGTTCTTGCTGAATTGACATAGAATAAAATGAGTCCCATACCCTTAATAAATTATGAATGTCGTATCGTTTTAAAATCTCCTTAACTAGTCTTTGCCACTGACTCGTGTGTATCCGCCTAAATATGAGTCCCATACCCTTTACCATTAGAGGAGAATCAACAAAATATCCTCCACGATATTCCTTGGCAAATGAAATTAGCATATCAATAGCAGCAAGAGAAGAAGCCTTCTCTTTGTGATTGCTATTAGCTTCAATTGGATGGACAAATGTTGTATACCTTAATAATATTCTTACCCATGCATCCTCAAGCAGCGGGTTTAATTTATGTTTCTTGATGTAGAATTCCACTCCATCCACCTCTACAAAAGCACCAGTGAGAATGACTTTGCTCCCCGGTGAACCACAATGAAGGAGCTTCGACATAAGTTCCCCCCACTTCCAGTATTCAATAATTTTCAATAATCGAACGTTATCCAAGACGAGCAAGTATCTATCTCCGCCAAAATGTTCATTGATAAGCGGCCAACAATCTGTGTTCGTACATGGCTTCCCGGTCAGTAATCTTGCAATTTCTTTGGCGATCACATTACTCTTCAAATCTCTAATAGAAAAAACATCCAGCCATATCCGATGTTGGAAATGTTGGCGCACCCAAGGGTGATGATAGATTGAGCGAGCCAGTGTTGTCTTCCCACACGTTAAACCTCCCAAGGCAATGACGAAGAGTGCATTTCCATCCTCGTCACAATATTGTTGCTGTTGAAGGAGCTCTATGATTTGGTCTCTGTCTTCCTCTCTTCCTATCACCTCCTCGCTCAGAATAGCAGAGTAACCATCATGGGTTGGATCCATGGAGTCCATCATCTCCACCCAGAGGCCTAAAGCAGCCCCTCTATTGACTAGGTAATTCAACAAACAGGCTATCTCTTTGAGCTCTACTAGGATGGCTCGGCGGCTGCTGATCATTGAAAGGAAGATGCTGATCATCTTCCTCTTCTTCTTTTCTGCTTCGTCCTCTTCGCTCGGCTCCCAGTAGTCCAGGATCCTCTCGAGTAGGCTGTCCACATCCTCAAGGGCCGCACCCACATCCATTATCCACTCTGCCACATCAGGCTGCTCGACCGCACGTAGAGTAGCATCCATGAGGAAGGAATTGATGGTCCAAAGGCTGTTCCGAATCATCTCTAAGTGATTTGAGATGCGGAATGTCTTCCCTTGTGCGACCATCTCTGGCGCCGGCAGGATCTTCATCAGTATGTGCCTCAATTTCAATACCGCCGTCGCCGCCATAGATATTTAGCTAGCTGCTTTGGACGGATGCACAGTGCTAGCTGACTCTCTATCTATTTTTGAGTTTCTCTTCTTCTTCTTCTTCTTTCTTTGTAAATGTATGTGCTATGCATTCGAGTTAAGGTCCAAAGGTAGCGTAAAGCTTTAGGTTCTCTCTCATTGTTCTTTAATTGAAGGCGCCCAACATATCAATTATCTCACGGCAAGCTTGCATATATGCGTTACTTGCACAGGACTTGGATCTTTTTACAAAGTTGTGCCTGGATGGATACCTAACAAGCAAGCAACAATTAATATCTAATTATTTGTTCACACAACTTTAGTTCTCGCAGTGCCTTCTCAGGAATGTTTGATACGTGCTGTTCTAATTTTTATGGCCTTTTATCAAAGGACATTTTTGGAATACCAGATTATACCCTATAAATCTCTAAAATTTACTCGTTTTTAATTTTTCTTTTAACTTAACACTATAACTCAATTAGAAAGTTTAAAACCTAGAGGTAAAATCTTTAATTTTTTTTAAATCTTTATCCATAGTGTTCAAGCTTCATAATTGATTTATAGTGTTCAAACAGTAAAATTTTAAGATTTTTATTTCTAGGGTTCAGGCTTCCTAATTGGGTTATAGTGTTAAGTTAAAAGAAAAAAGAAAAAATAATAAATTTTAAACACTTATGGATTTAATAATGTATTTAGCGTTTATACGAATATTGAAAAAATATAGGTAAAAAAGTTTTTTTAAAAAAAACTATAATTTATTTTAAATTCAGCACCATTTAAATTAAAATCTAGTATGTTTTTTATCCGATTGAGCACTATCTATAATAGGTCGATTAACATCATCAAGATACATACTTGATCAAGGTACATAATCTGTTCCGGCGATGAGTGACGTGGAGGGCCGAAGCCAAGGAACCACTCGAAGTTTCCGAGGTGGACGCTGATGACAAGAAGGAAGGGTATTTTACCTGCGAGATTAACACGAACTTTAAAGAGAACTCACTAAAAAAATTCCGACGGAAATTCCTCCGACGCTCAAGTCAAGACCACCAAAAGAGAGAGGTTGCAAGAAAAGAACATAGATGATATGTTACCTAGGTTTTCTCCCCTTTATATAGAGGCGGCGGGTGTATCTTCTCCATGATTAGGGCTGACTTGGCGCTTTCTCCAATGTTTTAGGAATTTGTTAATAAAGGAAAAAGTATCTCCGAATATTCCTTTTACTGCTATTTCAGATATTTATTACCTGATAGCCAATTAACAAATATTATTCCATAATAATAAGATCTCCCCATTTTTCAGTAATAAATACTGAAATTCTCGGGGGAGGATCGTGTAAACCTTCCATGAGAGGGCTCACACTTTAAATAGAGAGGTTTCCCATAGTATATACTCGAATAGGAGCTTTTCTATGCCCGAGAGACACTCGGGACTTTCTATTCCCGAGATGTACTCGGGTCTTTCTATGCCCGAGAGGTACTCCGGTCTTTCTATACCCGAGAGGTACTCCGGTCTTTCTATGCCCGAAAGGTACTCGGGTCTTTCTATGCCCGAGAGGTACCCGAGCTTTGCTATGCCCTAGAGGTACTCAGACCTTATTGTGCCCGGATGACATTCGGGACTTTACTTACTCAGCACCTTTGCCAGATGTCTTCCCCTGATAATATCCGGATCAGCAATATTAGTACTGGTTTTTAATCTAGTACTATATTAATTAAATTAAACAGTGATGCTAATCCTTCCAACTTAGCCCCAGAGAGCACCATGTTGTTAATCATTCAAACTCAACACCATA
>JBAMIB010000078.1:1707851-1719236 GCA_037177415.1 Kaempferia rotunda | reverse complement strand
AAGTGATCTCCAAACCTGTGTGTTTCTTAATCTCTTCCTCCTAAACTCATTCTCTAATCTTGTAAAAGGAAGAGATCTTCTTGTAAGGGTTTCTCCACCTTCATGCTTGACTCGAGAAGGAGAAGATCATATTGGAGCTTAAATTTATGTGTGTGACCTTGGATTAGTCACCTTAAGGAGGTGGAGACCAAGTAAACAAAAGGAGTTAGCATTGCTTTCACTTTATTTCATTCTATCTCTCTTTCTTTTGCGAAGAAGGCTCAGTCACCCCCCCCCCCCCGCGCCGCCGCCGCCGCCTAACACAAAGATCCTAACACAGCCTTGGAGTAGCAATCCGCCGATTGCGAAACCAAGTAAATCACTGCGTCTCGTACTCTCTTATTTCTATTTTATTTAATTTCTTTAATTGTGTTTGGTTAAACTTTAATTAGTCCAAGAAAGGTTTTAGTTTTAGTAACATAGGCTATCGACCTCCTCTCTATAAGTGGTATCAGCGTAAGGTTTGCTTCAGGAGGACTAACCGCCGAACGAAGGACAAGAGATGGTCGAAATAAGCATCCACCCGCCGAAGTTCAAAGGACAATTTGGATAGAGGAAATGAAAAATGGAGGCATACTTTAAAACTGATTTCGATATTTTTCTTAGTTTAAAAAAATAGTTTTGTGTCCCCTATCGACCACAACAAAGAAAGCAAAAAGGAAGAACTCTGGACAAAGAAGGAGCAAGCAGAGTTCGTGGCAAATGGGAAGACGGAATTCCACCTACTCAGCGCGATACCGCCTCAGGAGGTAAGTCGGATCAGACCCTACTCGGCGAAAGAGCTCTGGGAAAAATTTCTAGAGCTTCACAAAAGGACTTCCGAAGCTAAGCTCGCGAGATGAGACCTGCTCTGGAACCAGATCACGAACCTCAAACTGAAAGAAGGTGAAATGGTTGAACAGCTACACATGAAGCTAAAGCAGCTGATAACTGAGTTAACAAATTTCGACGAAAAGGTAAGCAACCGATATTCGATCAAGTATGCTTTAAATACATTTCATAGAACTCAGGTTTGAACCACTTTAGTAGATGTTTATTATATCTCTAGGGACTTAGATAAAAGTAACCTAGAAGAATTATTCTCCCATTTGAGATTCACAAATCTAAACACGTAGATTAATGCAAAGAGTCAAACATGGCATTGAAAGCAATGAGGAAGAATGAAACCGAATCAAACTACGAAACAACATTAATGGTACGTAATCTTAGTAAATTTCTAAAGTCTAATAAATTTTATAAGTCGCGGGAAAGGAAATAAAGAAAAAGAAAGATCAAATGTTATAACTGCCACGAGGAAGAGTATATCAAGAATGACCGTCCAAAACTCAATAAGAGCAAAGACAAAAGTAAAAGACACATCAACCTGAAGCACAAGAAATCGAACACTTAGAAATCATTTTTCAGGTTCTTGGGACGAATCAAACTCCGAATCAGAAATCGAACCTTACGGCGGACTTGCACTGATGGCAAGTCACCAAGAGGAGTCGGAGATAAGTATCGACTCAGGGGGAGAGTCATCCAGAGAGAGTATCGATGAAGGGGGAGCTTCATCGAAAAGAAGCTACGATGGAGGGGGAACGTTAGCACAACAGGTAAGCCATGTACGAAATCTAACCTCTACTTAGTCATGCAGTTTTATAAAAATACTTACTAGTGATTTAGCTAAGTTAGAAAATGAGAATACAAAATTAAAAGTAACTTTAGCCAAATCTTACCTGCTTGAAGATTTTGACAAATTAAAATTAGCAAATAAAAATAAAAAAAATTTAAAAATTTAAAAATTCAAAAACAATAAATGCATGCTCATATAGGAGTAGATATTCTCAATATTCTAGTTTAAACCAGGATTATAAATTTTACAAGGGGAAAATTAGAAATGTGTCTTAGAATTGTGTGCCAAAGAAATACCTGGTTAACCCTGTAAGAGGTAACATATTTTGAGTTCCCAAATCAATTTTATCTTAAATTCTTTAATTTAAATATTTTAATTGCAAAATCATGTCTTTTCAAAATTAAATTCATGGATATTCTGTTAATAGTTTATTTCTAAATTATTTTTTATAAAAAATAGAAACATTGTCTTTTAACAGAAAAAATTTCAAAATTTTTTGACTATTATATTATTTTTTATGATATTACTAATGAAAATCATATTTTTAAATTTTCAAAATTCATCAAATTTAATTTTTGAAGATTTTAATTTTTCTGTTGATCCATTATTTATTTGACACATCCGAAAAATTAGCAATATTTTTAACTCAAAATACATTTTTCAAATTTCTTCTTTGGAAATGTCTATCTTTAATTCAAAATAACTTTTTGCAAACTTTTTGATTGATTTTTGTTCCGAATTTTTTTTTGTGAGTTAGAAAACAGAAACATGCAGTGTCAGAAAAAGTTTTAGAATTTGTTAACGAAAAATGATTTTTCTTTAAAAATAGTAATTTTTAATATTAAAAATAGTTAGAAATTGAATTTTAAAAAAATTAAATTTTGTATTCGTGGAATTACTGTTTCCAGCACTTAGAAATTTTTTTATGATTTTTTGGCATCGAAATATATTTTGTTTAATTGTTTAAGTATAAGACAAATTCTTTTTAAAATTCAAATATTTTTAAGAAATTTATTAGTTTATTTTTTACTTTCTTAACTTAGGATTTGTTTTTATGTTTAAACTCCCAATTTTTTATGTGATCAAAGGGGGAGAATGGTTAAGTCTAGGGGTAGTAATATTTTTTACTATTTTTTTATTGCCCTTAGTTGTATTTAAATGTTTAAATTTTTATTTTGTTTACCCTAACTTAAATAGAGGTGCACACATAAAAAAGGGAGAGATTTTTGCTGCCCCAAGTTGGTTTTGATGTGATAAACTAAATTAGGTTAGATCCTATGGTTATCTAACATTGTGTCTAAGTGCACAGAAGCTTAAGAACACAAGAAGTCGAGCAAATTGAACGACGGACGAGAAGGATGACACGAAAGAGAGTCGACGGGCTAGGAACATTCGAGGGACGAGAAGTTGCGGAAGAGTACACCGACGGACGAGAAGAACGCGTGCGACAGTCCGAGGGACGAGAAGTCGGGGAGGAAGCTCGCTCGAGGAAGAACAAAATGGGTTCGGGTGAGCCTTATTCCGGATGTCCGACATCACCCAAGCGATAGAAAGTGAATGGAACCAACTAGAACCAAAGTCAACATGAAGTTGACTTTTTAGGGTTCGGGGCGCACGAAGGTTGGGTGGTCTGCGTCGATGACCATTATTGTGGGGTGCCAAGTTAGCAAGTCAGAACTCGATAAATTTTTATCCAGTCAACACAGAAGAGTTGTTGCGCACAATGTCGTTGATGCCTATGTGGGGGCGCCCAGACCAAGTTTGGCCACCTGGAAGGCCAACGTTTAAATTTACTCCAGAGTTATAAATAAAATTCTGGTTCACCTTATTTCATAGACCAAACTTCAATTTCTAAGTAAATCGCCTGTAATCTCTGTAATTCGAGCTGTAAAATTTCTGAGCTTCAATTTCTGTATATGAGGCTTTTCTGCTTCCGACGAAAGAGTTTTTGACTTGAGCTTCAACTGCCTTGGAGTAGCAATCCGCTGATTGCGAAACCAAGAAAATTGTTGCGTCTTGTACCCTTATTTCTATTTTATTTAATTTCTTTAATTGTGTTTGGTTTAATTTAATTTCTCCGAGACAAGCTTTAGTTTCGAATTGCAGGCTATCAACCTCCTCTTGTTGACCACAAGGGTCTTATAGAGGGATTATACGCAACCTTAGGAGATGATTGGGTAGTGGCAGGAGGAGCATATGGAGTGGATATATCAGGAGCCAAAGTACTAGATTCAGTTGAACTACCAGTAGGAGATGTGGGTGAAGCTTCTTTAGTGTCGGTATTGAAAGGATTAATGCAAAACATATATGACTTTGTCATATAATGTGAACTAGCCGAAATAGAAAAGAAGAAACACAATATAACGAGAGACATACAATTTTTGACCAACGAGATTAAAGCAACGAAGTCCTTTTTGACTAACACTATAGCTTAAAAGACACATAGAGTAGATCGAGTAGTTAACTTATTACGCTCAACATGTGGATGAAGGACGAAGCAAGCACAACCGAAAACATGCAAAGAGGAATAAGTAGGAGCATGGCCATACAATTTTTCAAAAGGTGTTAAGGCTGAATTGTGTAAGGTTGAAATTCTATTAATCACGTGAATAGTGGTAAGGATTGCTTCCCCCAAAAGGTACTAGAAACACTAGCAGACAATAAAAATCAACAGACTATTTCAACAAGATGTATATGTTTTCATTCAGCCACACCATTCTGTTCAGAAGCATCTATACAAAAGGTTCGATGAATAGTGTCATTAGAAGTAAGTAAACATGAAAAATAATTCAAAGTATATTCAACCCTAAATCATAATAAAAGCACTTTACGATACTAAAATGTTGAATTTCCACAAGAGCACTAAAAGTATTAAAAATGGTAAGATAATTAGACTTACATTTCATAAGATAACCAAAAAGTAGAGAGTGCAATTAATTTATTCGCCTGAATTTCGATCCGATCAAGTCTTTTAAAATCAAGACAGTTAATTAAACTGAATCTATGATTTCAATCAATTTATTCGCCTGATTTTCTCTTGTAAATGATGACTCCACTGTGATAGTTGTATTGTCGTGACTTTGACAATTTTCAAATGTTTTAAATACCGTTCTGATCATCATAGATTACTTTTAATCAAAATTCACTAATATGCTTATATTTATCATTTAATTTAAATCAGAGTCAATATATTTTTAAAATTCTCTTGAAGTGTAACCATCCTTTTTTTATCTTGACCCTGCATCCTATTTTGTGCAGTTAAAAAAAAATTGTTTTTTTAAAGAGACCAATAGTAGTTTTAAAAATCCTATTTTGAGATTTTAAACATACTTACTTTAGGGTTACATTTGATTAAGTTATCACGTATAATCAAAGTTATAGAAAATTAAGTGAGCCAAACTTTAATTAAATTAAATAATCGATCAAATCTAATTAATTTAAAATTTTAATTTGATTTATTTAAAAAAATCATTTGAAAAAAAAACCATCACATATTTTGATTAAATCACCAAAATGGATTAAACGGATTAAATTAATTTTTTATTAAATAATAATAAAAACATTAAACTGATTAAATTTATTAAAACATTTAATATATTTTTAATTTTTATATGAATTAGTTAATTTGGTTACCGATAAAATTAACCAATTTTATATTTGTTTGATTTGTTTAATTTTAATGACAAAATTTTATAAGTTTGGTTGGTCCATTAAAATTTTGTTAATTTGACTTCGGATAGTTCATTTTAGTTGGTTCAGTTGATTCGATTTTAATTGAATGTTGAGTCCTATCCCAAATGATCTCAACGTAATTAAAGAGGATATGTCTTTGGACTGACACTGACACTCAACGGAGGAGAGCTCGATCATTTGGAGTTTAGGCAACAAAGTTTTCTCCTGATTGGATCATCATATGTTTCCAACTCCACTTCAACCTTCAATTAATCTTCATCTTCCTTCAACAACTCGACTGAACCCCCAAACAACTGGAGCAAGTTGACAATTGCCTCATCTTCACTCGTTGGCTTCAGCTGGTTCCAGTTTGAGCAAACTCCAACGAAGATGGAAGTACCACATAACAAATGCTAACTGTGTTGCTTCAAATAGTAGAGAATCCTTGAACTTGTCCATGACAATTCACCAAAGGCAAAGCATCATTTTCTTTAAATAACTGAATCATGAGAAAGCTCAGGCCAGATCTTTTACATGGTGATCTATATAGATGAAGTAACTACTTTTCTTTCACTGCATACCATTTTGCAAGGTCCTACAAAGTTTGTGTCATTGAACTTACACAAGAAAATTCATGGTTTTCCATCTGTTGGAAAAATGAGTACTCCTACCTGTGATTAGAATTGACTGCGAAGCAAGTGTTTTTATTGGAGCAAGTGTACTAGTTTTATAGTGACAATTAGAGATCAAATTTGGTGCAAGCAACTAAGAGAACAAAAAAGAATACGAAGAATAAGAGTTAGATAGATCAGAGTAAGTACTAAACCAACAAGCAATTAAGAGAAGCTCAACAGCTTCCACATGGCCATCCATGTCAAGCTGACACTAAACGTGCAGTTAACTGACACCAAGCAGCTCTCTTTGGATCTTTAGTTCGTGTCAAGAACGTAGAAGCATTGAGTGAGGGAAAGAATCTAGAGAATCATTTGTGTGTTGTTATGGATATTACTCACGATAAATTTCATAATTTTAACTGGTTTTGTTTCTACTTTGCAAAGAAAGAGAGGAAGAAGATGGGATGACAATTTGTTGCTTGCTTGGTAATGGCAGCAGTCCACTAGAGAGGATCCTGAGAAGAGATGCCACAGTTGCCGAAGGTGGAAAACCATGGCGTCAGGATCGCACAACAGTAAAACTTTGTTTATGAAAACATCAGTCAGCTGTCAAAATATCATCTTCAATCTGTGCTTCTAGTATATCTGCATAAACAATCCCATACGAAATGGATTCACACAGTTTGTAGTTGTATTTACCTATCAGAATCATTATGGATAAACAAGTGATCATAGCTAATGAAGCTATGATCACCATCATAAGACAAATAGGGAATGCACCTCACATTGAACTCTCTAAAGATCCACTTCGATAAACTGGACCGCCTTCGAGTGCATGCCTTAGAAACAGATACACCAACATGAATATTGATAGAGATGGTGAAATGAAGAGCTCTCTATAAATTCCCTCTGGACAAAAAACAGATACTCCCATGCCTATAGCAAACTCATGAATATGATGAACAAAAAATAAAAATAAAATAAAAAAGAAGAGCAGATATGAACATCATAAGGAACAAAAACAGTAGCTTGGAACTGAAAGAGGCCTACGTTTATGTGCAAGTGAGGTTGACAAGACTCATTTGATCTTTCTAGGGAAGGGAGGAAATGAGAAAGAGGAAGAAGGGGGAGAAGAGGACAAGTCAAGCAAGAGAGAGAGCTTTCATTGTGATGCTTGGTTTTCAATTTCTTTTTGTTTGGTAGCTCCTACATCTTGGTTGCAAAGCCTTCTCTTGTCCCAGAAACCAATGCTACACCATGGATAATAAGAATTAAGTTTGATCTAAAGCACCTTAACCTTTTTTCTTCCCTAAGATACATTTCTAATCCCCATTTGGTCTAAACATTGAATATGAAACAATGGTAAGGTGTGCCTAAGGTCATAGATTTCCTTGAACTAGTCGATGGTCAAACTTGACTTTTGACCAATTCAATCCAAAAATTGAAGTCCTTCCATTTGCCACCACCAAAGACATGCTACCTCAAAGGAAACCGTCAGCGCGGTAATCATACTATTTTTTTGGCATTTTGTGCCTTTGAAGATTCCATGAGCCCTAAACTTGTGATTCAATGTTCTCATGGTGGTCATTTTACAAACTTTGATGTCTAGTACTCAACAAAGTCATGGTTAGATATGTATCAATCATTGGTGACAGTCACAATCCTGCTGTAGACCTAAAACTCTTGATAATATTTCTCTTCTTGATTGATGAAATGATGTGGACAGAGTTCATTATTGTATTTTAGAGATTAGAATGGGTACTTTCTTAGTCATTTCCTATTTCTTATTGATGTTGATTAGTCTTCACCAAACACTTTGAGGAAAGCAGCAGCTGAATTGGCAGTCATCTTCCTTTAAAACAATTATAATGTGCGAAAGATGCAATGAATCAAATAGATAGTTTAGTTGTACAATAAAGAGGTTTTACCAAACTGCAGAGCTTCCTATTTTATGTATTAGTTTAGCTATATATCCGATGAGGAATCATTTTTTGTGGAGCGAGAATTAGGCATTCTTAGTGACTCAATGGAAGTCTAGGATGATCAACATAGTTTGGAAACATAAAAAAGGGTGAGTTAGGAACGCGCTCAATAAGGTGACACTCCGACGATCAAGTAAACATTTTTATAAGATATGTAATTACAACATATATACAATTAGTAGACACAAAAATGTTGATGCAGTTATGGATGTTTATGTATTATCCATTTGGAGAATGCGGATCGGATAGATAGAGTACTTACAATAACAACATGGCGATTAGGCATGTAGATATTATATCTACATAGGACTGTATCGTAGTGTGCTACTTTCGTCTTCCTTTTGCCTCCACATTAAAGAAGATTTCTATTCAAATAGCGTCTTTTACAAGTAACTCTTTTTTTTTTTGCTCTAAAGTTACTGGTTATTCTATTTCATCTTCATCTACATCTCCATTCTTGCATCATTCAATAGTGATAGGTAACTAAGATAAGATATATTATGATAGTGACCAACAATTAATAAATGATCAAAACATTAATTCACAGCCTAGGTCTAGGCTACTGACAGAACACATACATCATCAAGCATTAGGTTTGGCAGATCATACATTATCTAATTGTTTCTTATCTAATGTCTATTGCTGTAGGGGTGGCAACCCTAGACACAGGCCTTAGACTCAAAACTCTGTATGGCACATGCACATCATGGACTAGACCAACCTAACAGTAGCACTGACTTCCTTGCCACATTCAGGACTTTTTGTTCTAGTAAACTGCACGCAATGGAGGAGAAAGCCAAAAGAAGGTGAGTAGATGACCTGATGTAGGGTCTCCTAAAGTACAGGAGCAGTTTGATAAACTTGATTGAAACTAGACAGGGTTCTCTCTCTATATAGCTTTGTGCCAATGTCTCCTTGTTTGCGGCAACTAATATTGTTAACTCAAAGCATGGGGAGGGCTCCTTGTTGTGACAAGGCCAACGTGAAGAGAGGCCCCTGGTCTCCCGAGGAAGACAAGCAACTGAAGGAGTTCATAGAGAGGCACGGCACCGGAGGAAATTGGATCGCACTGCCTCAGAAGGCTGGTGAGGAAAGTACTGCACTACTTCATGATTAGTTCCATATCCATCGATTGAATGAATGCTTTGTGATTGTGGAACAGGTCTGAGGAGGTGTGGGAAGAGTTGCAGGCTCAGGTGGCTCAACTACCTGAGACCGAACATAAAGCTTGGAGATTTCAATGAGGATGAAGACAGGCTCATCTATGGCTTGGTCGCTGCCATTGGAAGCAGGTGATGATGATTCAGCTGAAGGTTTCTTATGTTTTTGAGCAAAATATGAACCGAGTTGATAAAGTGCAGATGGTCGATCATTGCTACTCATCTGCCGGGGAGGACCGACAACGACATCAAGAACTACTGGAACACCAAGCTGAAGAAGAAGCTGCTTGGGCTAACAACAAAACACATGAAGAAGCCTCAGCAGCAGCTGCTGCCACTGCTGTTGCCTTCAACCTTGTCGTCAGTAGCAGCACCGGCAGTGGCAGACTTGGAAGGCATTCCGATTCCTCCATGCCCGCTGAGCTCCTTAACAAGCTTAGGCCACCAAAATTGTGGCCTGGTCAGGGTTGAGGAGTTTCAGTGCGATGGGTTGGATGGGACTGGGGAAGCATCATGGGTTTCGTCTCTGTACCATTGCTGACTGTAGTGACAAGAAATAGTTTGTGAGTGTGCGATTTTGCAATTGCATGGGCTTGAACAGTAGTGACAAGGTGGTTGTTGTTGTGATATGTCTGGTCCTGATGGCAGCCACTGAACTCATCATCGTCCAGAGATTGACTGAACATGTTGAGCCTGGTGCCCCTTTGCTGTCATTGAGTGGTAGAAACGAACAGAGATGATTGTTGAGCTCCACTTCTTTAGCTTATTTTCTCTAGTCGAGAGCTAGTGAAGAGGATCCTACGTCGTTCTCTGAAGATGAGGGTTCATGTGGTGCCAAGGACTTGAGTGTCACCTTTGAACGCGACTTCAAATGATGAAGATCAAGTAAATGGTGATGGAAGTTCTTTAGGTGGATAAATAGAGCCTAAAACAACATTCGCTTAGGCAGACTGTTAAGTATATATAACTCTATGGCTTTTGATATAATATGATTTATAGGAAACAAGAACAAACCCCAACAAGTGAAGATTTCATCTTAGAAGGAATAACTATACCAAACAGAGACAAATTTAAGAGAAACTTTGAGATAATGTGCAGTTTGATAATAATAATAATAATTTCAAAACCATTTGCAATCTATAATTGCATCTAGATGGCCACAAGTGTAAACTTGGTAAATGAAGGCATATCTCTTCGGTTCATCGTGAAATTGAGAGGCATGTCTAAGGTTAAATTTTAGGCTCATCAGCATAGCACTAGTTCTCATTGAAGGCTAGAAAAGTTGAATACTATCAGTAAACGCCCTCTCACATTTCAGTTACTTGACAAACAGTTCAAAGGGATCATCAAAATTGATCAAAAGAGGACCCACCTGTTTTGAACATTCAAATTGATAGCTGTTTCGGCAAGGGCAAGAACAGCTTCAATTGCAAGTAATAACTACTGAGATCACAAACTGACATCACAAGTCTAAACTGTAATCTCAAACTGCAACCCTAAGTTCAGTAAGGAATGTCCACAAAAACCATCTAAAATGAATTGTCAGAGAGATTCTCGTCTCAAACGAATAAAGCCTGAAGTTACTCTTATTGAGTCTATGTTCTTCTGGTCAGGAATAGCACAAAAACAACTGTGAATGAGGCCAAGGACAAGTGATCTCAGAGGTCATGTTCACATGTGGAAAACAAATGAGGATCTTGAAACAAGAGGAGAAACTTTACTAGGCAAAGTATGAAGTTAATCTTATTGAGTCTATAGTCTTCAGGTCAGGCAATAGTATCTGATGGCACAAAAAAATTTGTAGATAAGGCCAAGAACAAGTGACCTTAGATGTCATTATCACATATCAAAAACAAGAAGAGGAGCTCGAAACAATAGGAAAAACCTTACTAAGCAGTGACTGCTTGCTCCTCTTTCTCCTGCAAAATGTGATCTGGCCGGTGCCATTCCCAAAACCTAAACAATAGTTAATGATACACATTTCGATGAACTGGTTGAGTACTCTGCTACAGCAGAAGACTCATGTTTTTTGGCTGTACAAAGAATTAACAGATAAGCAAGAGACGACATTGAAACCTGATCCAAAAGTCAATTGAGTTAACTTATGACAATTTCTTCATGATGCTCTTAATCGTGTATACATACGAGCTCATAATCTTGCGTACATATGGGCGATTTAGCTTTAACATTGGTGGCTTAATCAGTGAGCTTCCAAAGTTTCTAGGATGTGCAACTCAACTGGTACTTTTCGCCGAAGAAAATGCAGGAATTGCTTCTTCAAATGGGGAAAGGTAGTTGGGCAGAGG
>JBAMIB010000078.1:1697163-1707795 GCA_037177415.1 Kaempferia rotunda | reverse complement strand
CACATGGATAAATAACTGCATTCAACAAGTTGTCTGTAGTAAAATGTTACAAAGCCACATAAAAACACTTCTTCCAAAGTTTCTTCATGATGCTCTTAATCGTGTATACATATGAGCTCATAATCTTGTGTACATATGGGCGATTTGGCTTGAACATTGGTGGCTTAATTAGTGAGCTTCCAAAGTTTCTAGGATGTGCAACTCATCTGGTACTTTTCGCCGAAGAAAATGCAGGAATTGCTTCTTCAAATGGGGAAAGGTAGTTGGGCAGAGGAAGCCTTTAGAAGAAGCTAATATCTATATTGATGGCATCCTATATTTCACAGTGATGAATAATCAATAGGGATACAAGAAATTATATTATTGATTGAAAGCTCTGTATGATAGACATTTAAGCAGCAGCAGCAGCAGTTCCTGCTTGGAAAACCTGATATGGTTCACTTGTGTGGAAAAGTCCTGGTCCTTACCTATGTAAATATCTGGGAATTCAAGGCACAGCTGCGACATGGTCTGAGCAATTTCAACCTGCAAAATACAGAACACTAATGTTTGAGAGTTCGTTAGCAAAATATAATATTGAGAAAATACATCTAGTAGAAATTGTAATTTACTAAACAGATTTAAAATGTACTATGGTCCAAATATTAGTATGACACCATAATGTATTGCTTGTACCAACACTATCCGTCGCAGATGGTACAGTTAAGTAACTTCAAATGACTAAGGAGCGGAGAGAGGGAACCATTTAAACAGAAGGTAGAGATTTACATCAGAAAGTGTGGTGCTAAGATGCTTCAATGTGAATGGTGCCAACTGCACTAATGGCACACTAGGTAATTCGAAAAGACAATCCCATTGAGTTTCCAATTCACATATATTTGTTGCAGAAAGAATAATAACGTTGTGACATTTGATCTGCAAAGAAAGAGAAACAACACAGATCAGGCACAAAGAAAGTTCCTCATCACTCAGGAAAACTCATAAATAGTATTCAAAAAGACAACCGGCTTGTTGCCATTTCAAAGCCGGGAAACTCTCAAATGTACTCCATGCATTGTACACCAGAGACGGACTAAGAAATTATTCAACCCCAACATAATGCAATTAAAGTTATTAACTTCTTTTGAAAAAATACCAGTAACTTTAAGCATTTACTCCTTGAATTATTACTTTAAAGATATAGCATTGACTTGTTCACAAATCCTGTATCAGCCAGGATTGTACACCAGATAATTCAGTTTCAGTGCTCATTTGCTACACACCTCCCTTTAACCAACTTCCTTTCAAATTTATACAATCTAATATTACATGTTCAAGTGACATCAGGTTGAGAGCATTAAAGATGTTCACATTAAACCTATCAGCTGAGTTTGTCTGTCTGTTTCCAAAAGCAATAAAGAGATTCACATGCAAACCAAGACAGTAGTTAATTGTTGGGGATACAATCAAAGTATCATATTAGAAGATGTGTTTAAAAAGATGAAGATATCTCCATTAGCATGAGGCATTTTGGGCATAGTCCAAAAATAAAACCATGAGGGCTTAGGCCCAAAGTGGATAATATCATACCATTATGGAGATATGTGAATTTTTTTTAGACTCAGCAATTGGTATGAGAGCGAGGTTCTGACAGATTTCTTCAACATGTCAGGACGACTTCTGCGAAGCTTGATATGGTAAAGTTTGACGAAACTGGAAACTTCGGATTATGGCAGAAAAAGGTCAAGGGTGATCGGATGCTTGCGGGGAGGCTCGGATATTTGCGGGGAGGTCCAAAGCAGATCAAGAGTGATTGAATGCTTACAGGGAGGCTTGAAGTAGTAAAAAATGACCGAATGTTTGTGGTGAGGCTCGAAGGAAGTCAAGAGTGACCGGAAGCGGATGCTTGCATGAGAGGCCTGGAGCAGGCCAAGAGTGATCAGATGCTTGTGAGAGTCCCGGAGCATGTCAAGAGTGACTGAATGCTTGCAGAAAGGCCCGGAGCAATGATATGATATTGTCCACTTTGGGCCTAAGCCCTCATAGTTTTATTTTTGGACTCTATCCAAAAGGTCTTATGCCAATGTAAATATCTTCATATTTTTAAACCCACGATCTTGTCCATGTCTTTCCAATGTGGAGTTTTAATGGTATCCGCTCCTTCCCTCAAACAAAGAACCACAATTACTCTCATGGTTCGGGCCGCCTGCAAGCATCCAATCACTCTTGACCTTCTCAAGCCTCCCCATAAGCATATGGTCACCCTTTACCTGTTTGAGCCTCTCCGCAAACATGCAGTCACCCTTAACCTGCTCAGGTCTCCCTTATACGGTCACTCTTGACCTACTCCGACCTCCCCGCAAGCATTCAGTCATCCTTAACCTGCTTCGGTCCTCCTTTATCCAGTCACTATTGACTTTGCTTCAGCCTCCCCGTAAACATTCAGTCACCCTTATATGTAAATTCTTTTAAACTCAACATTAATAGATGTTCTTTTTTGCTCCTAGTTTCAAGTAAATACAGGTTAAGAGTTGAGACCTTTTAAAATGTTCACATGCATATTAGGTAAGTTCTTCTGTTTCTTATAAAAAATGATAAAGAGATTAACAAGCAAACCGAGACATTAGTTAATAGATGTTCGTTTTGCTCCTTGTGTAAAGTACACACAGGGTCCACTATTAAATGCATATCAAATATAATAGAAGTTAAAAACAACAAGCGACAGACAATCTGTTTATTCAAAATAAATAAATAAACATAGAAAAACAAAATATCCAGAGAATATGTCAAGCATACCAATGGAAGAGGTAGGTTTTTGTGCTGCAATAATTCTGTTATACCTTCAGGCAATAAAGCCATCTGAGAAAGTAAGAAAAACAGAGTTAGAATGTCAGCATTTAGAATTTAGAAATAAACACACTATCAAGTATCAAGTATAATTCATTCTGCAAATAAATGGTGGATCTACATATTAAATGGTAAGTGTCTTGCCTTGAAGAATATCAGTATCCAATAAAACTTGTATAAATGTATAAGAAACATTTTTCAATCACATATGATGCTATTATAATGACCTTAACTATGATACCATCTCTTATATTAGTTGGAGCATATACATAGGCATGGTTCCCCTCAGACACAGAGTATCATCCAATTTAATCGACAATAAATTCAAACCAAAAAAGGACTTCAGAAACAGCAACAGACAACCTGTTTGCAGGATACCAAGTTCAGTAAAGGACTTCTATGTTGTTGTGCGTGCAAATGGCCTTACCATTACTTAATAGATATCAACAGAAATGACAGAAAGCATGCATAAGCCAAATATTTATTTATTACCTCATTCCTGTCCCCAACGCAGTGCTGTCCTATAAGATGCCTGAGGTACTCCTCAAACTCTTCATCAGGAGCCTGGAAACAAAGTACAGATAATTCATAAGAAATATATGCCCTTGGGCTATATGCAAAATAACAAAGATCAATGTCGTGCAAATTGACCGGACCACTGAGAAAGTAGGCCTAACTACTACACTGAATATAAAGCAGATTAGAATAATATCCAGACTAAAAAGAATGCAATTAATGTTTTCAGTAGTCATAAATAAATACTGCAATGCTTTGGAAAGCAAGGATCATAATGAGGGCTCAGACAGAATTAAAGGAGATGAATATTTCATCTCTTCATTCATAGAACTCAACATGGCATCGTTTAGTTTGGCAGGTCCATAGTTGGTGCGTAGTCTAAAATGGTTGTGGAGACATATCATCACTTATCAATTATATAGTGAAACTAAACTTAGGACATGATTCTAAGTAGTAACAATCATTAAAGTTATAGGACTCACTTTATACACATCGAAGCTTGGGAAACAATTTGGAATTGTCCTCTAGTGGAAAGAATAATTTGAAAATGACTTGTACAAGTATCAATATCCAAAATTCATCCAAAAAAAGGAAATCATTTGAGATTGTTTCTTAAGTAAAAGCAATGTATCTACAAAAGCATGTGATGAATATTGTACTAAACAAATGTTAATGAATATAACAATCATTTCTAATTATTCGTTAGTAATTCTAGTTAGAACCTAATTGTGGATTCTTAACTGCAACATATGACATTCTTCACTATTTAAAGCAAACTCTCATATATAGGATATGTAAAAGCACTAGATCCCTTTCCATTTAGATTTCTCCATGTAAATAGTGCTGCTAGAAGCCTAACACCAGGTATATAGGGCATGACATATGTACCATGTAGATTCTAGAGTTCACCAAAACTTCACCAATTGAAGCAAGATACTGTAGTTTTTCTGTTGTGGATTGCATTATGAACATGATTTATTGACCAAAAAAAGACAAAATAAACTTGTGAAGGCAGGATTTTTTTTTTCATAAAGCATATTGAAACATTATATGATAGATCAGATAATCCAAGTTTAAACCATGAAATATTTTGGTTGAAACCCAAATCCCACATCAACTAACCAGCCGAACTCCAAAAACTTTTGCTACACCTGCTAGTGAAACATCAGAATTCATAGGGCCAAAACCTCCAAACAGGAACACCTGTAAATAGATGTTCAAAGATCAATTATGTATGAACTGCGGTAAAAATATTACAACTTCAGAGATTAAGAACTTAGATAATTGAAGGTCACTGAAAGAAACCATGTCATTTGTAGACTTCCTCTGTTCCACTTCTTCAGCCACAGAATCAATCTGGATAAACAAATGAGGTCACAATATACTCTAATTGAGAATGGAAAAAAAAATACTGAGAAAATTTTGAAAGTTCTTTGTGGTAGCATATATCTAGCATAAAATCATTTACAAGAACAATTTATGAAAATTAGCAAGCTCATAGTTGAAATTTGAAAGCCTTAGCCTATATCTATCACGGTGTAATTCCAACAGAACCAACAAACAAAAAAGTGGTGAAGATTTAAGAATAATTGAAGATAAATTTCATCTTCATGGCAAAGAACAAAGCATAAATCAGACCAGAAAACAAGCTTCCAAATCCATAGACCATGCTGGTTGTAACAGTTCAAGGAGAAAAAGATAAGGTTAATCCTCATCAGTGAAAATCTCACGGTATTCAATTAAAAGTAAATTTTGTTGCAACTGTTTAAATTGAAGACAATATACAAATTATGAATATTGGCAGAAAAGATAGGAAAAGATCATATTATCTGCATAATTTGAGTTAAAGCATAGAGATAGTTATTATTGCATAAGTTTGTCTCACTTCATTCTGAACAACTGCTATACGAGTTGTTTGCCATCCAATAGCATTTAACTTTTTGCACAGTGCCGCACTCAGCTTGTCCTCGGTAGTGCCAAATCTGACATAAATGTGCATCAAGAATAATGAAAAAACTAATGTTTATGATGAAACATAAGTGTGCATCAAGAATAATGAAAAAACTAATGTTTATGATGAATCAATTAGCAAAATCAGTAAACGAGTTTTAAAAAATGAAAAAAAAAAAAACTCTCCAAAATATGTCTGGATAATGTTAGATATACATGGAATAAGATCCAATGGGTGAGAGTAACTAGCATTTGTTTGGCTACGTGACCACTATAGCTCAAGCATTCATTCAGGAAAAGTGAACTCCAATCTTCTTGGAAGAGGATAAGGGAAAACATAGTATAAAGGAGAAGGAATAATTTGTGATTAAATTTATTTAGAATCATTGTTGCAAAGCATTATAACCACCTCCAAAAGGCTTGGTTGAACTCTCATGAACTCAGTCAAAAAGATTCTTTATAAATTTATTGCAATTTTCCCCTTACGGGAAGCTCTTTTCACTCCCATGCCCTTCAAGAGTTGTACTTCAGGGAGAAACCATCAACTCCATGTTTATATAAGGAAAGGGAAATTGAAGTTAGTAATATTCAAAAGGTTCACATTGAACATTATTATTGTTTAACAACCAAACAATAAGACTAGCAAAATTCATCCATTTCAATGGATTTAATATATTACCCTCTTTTTGCACTCTAATAACCCAAATTAGGTTTTTTATGCCTCAATGTTGTGCTACCTTCAACTATAAATTCCACTACAAGGAACAACATAAACAAAAAAAGGCTATTTGTCGCAAATATCAACTAAAAAAAATATCTAGTGATTCTTGAATCGTCCTTGCAAATAATACAAGTCATCCATCACAGAATCCTCCACCAGACATTGTAATTTTCTGGACAAGTTGTTTTCTAGCGGGCTGTAATAAAAAGTGGAAAAAGAATTAGGATAGCATGAAAATGGCCCATCATTGGAGAGTAGACAACTAGGTTAATAATAAAATAGAAGATGGTACAAAAATTTGGAATAATGTAGGTAAAAAGATCCTACAAAGTTTCATCCAGAAGATACACAATATTTGTTGTAAATTTTTATCAGTAGATTATATAAAGAGTGATATCCAAGAAATGACTTACAGAATCTCATCACCTACGATGATAATTGATGCCTTGAAGGAACCATTCAGAGAAATGCCAATCACACCATTGTTTAGAGAAGTATTATCACATTTAAGAGCTAACTTCTTGTTTCTTCCAGCTCTTTCTAATCTTCCATCAGAGAGCATATATGCAGGTTTAAAATTCTTTTTCGTGCTTGATGAATCAGCAATGCTTAACAATGCATTTGGAACTGTGTCGTATATGCTTCCAATGGATGTATATCTAAACAATCATAGAACTTACTAGGTTTAATGATGATGAAATTAAACAATGTAACTAGTATCACAAAATGACAATGACACAAACCATTATGAATTTAAATTAAGATATGTATGGAACCATAATGGAACAACATTGGCAAGCAAATGACAGCATCAAACAATTAGTGGCTTACCCTTGATCATAGAGACTGCAGTACTTAACCTTGGAAGCTAAAAGGAAAGCCCAAACATCCCTGGCAATGACAAATTGAAGGGATAAAAAGACTTAAATAACAATCTAAATATCTTCAATTGGTATATTAGTCAACAAGTATATCCAAAAAAAAAAAACCTGTATGACCAGTCCAAGATAGGGTTCACCCTCATGAAAGGAGGCCATCCAATTGAACTAGGGGAAAATTGCTCCTGTCCAACCTGTGTGGTGAAATAAAGTAAAAGATGTAAACTCTCATCTGCGCCAAGAGCAAATTAACAACTTAGGGGAAAAAATCACATTTTACCGCAAATTTGAATAACTTGGATAAATAAACACAATTTACTGCAACTTTTTGTAATTTACTGCAAGACATACTGCATTAGGATCGCCGATCCTGGTTCCAAGAAAAATAGCTTTAGTAGGTTTTTCCTTCAAAAGAGCCTCTAGGCCAGACTTGAAATCTGAGTGGATACTTTCCAGTTGCAAGTTGAAACTAAGAAAAAGAAGAATAAAAAGAAACAGAAGTGGAGTAAAATAAAACCATAGTTTCAGATAAAAGTTGGAGCATCATTAACTTCAAAAGACAAACAAGGCCTTGCATGAGAAAGTAAAAGAGCGAAAGTGCATTCTTACTCAGTGGCAGTTTCATAAGTGAATGAATTAATCTCAGGGAAAGCACATGGACTCTCAAAATATATGGTCCGAATCGGACACCTGTGTGCATCATCTGAAAGGTGATTTGAACATTCTGATTTTCCTTGATGCAAATAATAGCCAGCTCGCAGTAAATGAAGCAATACCTGCAATGACAATACAATTGAACAAGTGTTAAAATCTGATATAAGCATAACAACGACAGGTATGAAAGTCTGTACCGTTGAATCCTTTCCCCCATTAAAACTGAAGGCGACCTGCTCAAATCTGTTAAGAATTTTTTAAACTGTCACTATAACTTATTTTTGGAATAACAGAGTAAAGAATCATATGCCAAACTTGCAGTCATGATCAAAGACGCAACATGGCAACTGCAACACTCTGACATGCAATGACAATGTCAGCACTTTTTATATGCAATTTTTGCTACAATGAATTGTCAATATTTACCAAGGTTCCATGACTGAAAATCAATCAGGTTAGTAACAACATGCCAGCACCATCCTGAATTAATCAATCTGTTTAAATTAAACTATGCAGTTTAAAATAAGTAGCAATTCACTCCCTTTCTAAGCCGAGACAAACCCTAAACTCTAAAACTGCAATTCAATGATGTAACTACTAGGGCGAAGAAGAAAATACTGCAAATTCAGGTTAAAAATGCAACTGACGCAGGAAAAGGATTCCCTTGGTCAAGACTGAACATCCTATTCCAGCAAAAAAAATTATTTTTTACCAAGATTTGGAGCCCCAGCGCAAAAAGCCGCAGCCGACTACCATTAGAAAACTACATCCCAGAAAGAAATCCAATGCAAACCACAACAAAATCAAAAAAAAAAAAAAAGCAAACAAATATGCAATAATCCCCAACATACTAAACGGCGGAGGTTAGGAATCAGACTCGTAAAGCGCAAAAGCCCTCTGAATCACGTAGACGGCGTTCTGGTACTTTGTCTGCAGCCGCCGATCGGTGCTTTCCCTGATGGCCCTATCGATCTCCATCGCTTCACTACGGCACCAACACCAGCTCCACGGTAACCGTTTCTGTCGAAGTCGCTATGTATTACTCCCAAGAGGGACGCGTAAGAATCAGAGGTGAGGTGCGGGCGGCGTGCAGCGATTGCGTGCGCTCGTGCGCCTGCGAGAGAGAAAGAAACAAAAGAGTAACTTATCAGGGGAGATAACTGGTGGGCGTACGCCGTGAAGATCATCGATGAGCGTTCCCTGATCCGCTCGCCCTCGCTTTCGGCAGAGAATCGATCAGGAATTTACCGCATGTCGAAAAGATCTCGCATTTACTTGCATTCTGACTCTTCAACGATTAGGCCTGTAGATTTGTGGCTGGTTCCGGGGATCGAGATTTCATCGGCGCATATGGACATGAAAGCCCATTTCTGTTGCACATCGAAATAACTTTTTGCTATTTATGGAAGATTTTCTCTCTCATTAACACTTTGGCAGTTGACAGTATGCTATTATTATAAAATATTTTAAATTTTTTTATTAATATTAAAATAGCTTTTATTTCAAAAAATATCATCTGTTCTATCAAATAGTATGTTTCTATAATAAATCTTCCGATCATTTTCATTTGGTGTACATCTTATTATTTATCCTTCCAGGTAAAGGATATGTTAGGATAAAATATAATTTTTTGGAGCCGAGAATACTAGGGTGTTTGGTAGGCGGGTTTATGAGACTGGAATGAGAATGAAATCTATTTCATTCTTATTTTTTTTATGCTTGGTAGACGGGAATAAGAACTCATGTATGAGTTTCCATTATCCCCTGAATCAAATTCATTATCATTTTGATTCCTAAATATATATCAAGCGCCCCCTAAATATTTGAGATGAGTGATATTTTTTTCTCTAAATAATAATTTAAAATATTAAAATAAATATGTTAAATAAATTTAATGGGCAATTTCGTCTTTAAAAAATATAAAAATTCAATAAACATGAAGAATCTTTTATAAATAACTAATAAGCCAGCATTGTGTTTGGGTAGCTATCAAGGCCATACAAAAATTATTGGCAAAAATTTTAAAAGTCATCCTTTTATCCATTTCGTCCAAAAAAAAACTATCTTTTAAAATTTTATCAAAATAACCCAATCTGATGCTCAATTTTATAGCGATTTTTGATCAAAATTACTTTTAAATGATATTATTTTAATTAAGACAGTTTCTACAATTTTGATTATAATTACTAATATATCTTCAAGTTAGAACAACTTTAATAAATTTTGATCAAAATTATCCTAAGATAAAACGCAGATGCATATTTTAGTATTACATTACAGATACAATATTATTTTAATATTTTTTTGAAAAATGACACTTAGTGGTATAGTTAGTTAGGAGCTCCTTTTAATTTTCTGCCAAAACAATATAGGTGAAGACAAAGCAAGAAAGGATAAACTCAACAGACATTGACAATATGTTCACTTTAAAACACAACCTTACAAGCAGTTTACCTCGCAGAAGAGGTGCTCGAATGGATTATGGATAATATTACAATTCGAAGAAGAGGCGAAATTTATGTTCTGAATTTTGATGTTTAGCAAGCTCCAAGTCTTATAAATTCATAGATAAACAACATGCCATTAGGAATGTACATCAGGTGCTCTGCATGTGTGTTATCAGGTGGAAGCTTCCCCTTGCAGACGAATTCTTTTGTTGCCCTTTCTTCTATGACAGCTGATCTGTTCTCCTTGGCTTCCACTGAACACCTCTTGTAAGGCTTGAAACCAGTCCGGCGAGTCTTGAACTTCCCAGACACTGCACTACTGTTGTTTCTGACAGACAACTTGTTTTCAGTATGTGGAAGAGAAGCATTGTGGAAGCACCTCTCTTGAACAGTGCTCAGAAGGCGAATCGACCCTGGCAAAAAGAGAGAAAGATACATTAGAGTAGTGCTCCAATGGCAGTGGCTGGGAAATTCAGATAGCTAAAAGTTTGCATTACAACCTAGCTCTTCGGAAACCTCCTTCCATGATTCATTCACGCTTCCACTATTTCTAAGCCTGAGATGATTGGTTTCGCAACCTGAAAAACTAGAAGTAGGCTTCCTTAGACTCATCATTTACTTTCTCATGTTTTTTCTTTAT
>JBAMIB010000078.1:1649289-1660952 GCA_037177415.1 Kaempferia rotunda | reverse complement strand
AAGTACCACATGCTTTTTTATGGGCATTTAATTCCCCTAATGTAAACAAATGGATGATTTGTTCTCTCCTTTCCTTCATGTTAATGCAATCGTGTTTTGATGTGTGTGTCAAGTATAGTTAAGTTAGGTTTCATATGTGTTTGACGCCTTGATTAAATCTTGCATGACTTAGAGAACACAGGAGATTTCATCCAAGGGCTCCATCCTTGAGTCGATGAAGGATGGAGCATCCGAGGGACCGTCATACGTGGAGCAACGGAGTGGAGCCAAGGAAACAGACTTCGAGGGCAAGTGAAGGATGGCATAGAAATGAACCGCGGGCTTGTGTGCATCCGAGGGACGAGGCCAGAGGAAAAGAGCTTCAAAAGGCAACTCCGGAGAGATGAGAGGAATGTGTTGTAAGGGTACCAGTCGACTGAGACTGTGTTCAGTCGACTGGTCCCATGAAATGAGTGCAGAGAGGAGCTCCCAGAAAAAGTGGTCGTGTGACCAGTTGCTTGGATCAGTCGGCTGATCTTGTGATCAGTTGACTGGTCCAGTGAAGTGAGTAAAAATGTACTTTACAGAAATATTGGTCGAGTGACCAATCTAGTGATTAGTCGCCTGTACCAGTCAACTGGTATTGTGATCAGTCGACTGGTAACTAGCTGTTGGCTAGCCGTTACGCAGAATCACAGATTCTGGGACAACAATTATGAGGCACCAGTCGACTGATAATGGGATCAATCGACTGGCGTCGGGATTCTCCTATTTAAGGAGATGGCTGGTGCACGAAAACAAGAAGGGGTTCTCTTGCCTATTTTCGTGATTCTGTCTTCTTCCTCCCACTAATATTTCCCACTGATATTTCCCACTGTAAAGAGGAAGGAGATCTTGTTGTTGTGAGAGGTTTGCTTCACCGCGAAGAACCACCTTCATAGTGAAAGATCGACTCGTGTGGACCCTTGGATTAGTCACCTCCGCTGGAGGTGGATACCAAGTAAAAGGAGGTTTGTTAGCATTGCTTTGTTATTGTAGTTTATTATTTCCGCTGCGCTAATCTCTTAGGAAAAAGAACAACCGGTCATCCACGATCCAACAAGACGATGACTAGAGTTTGTGCAAAACTACGATTGTGAGATTAACTACCACCTTGGGAAAGTTAATATAGTAGCAGATGCTCTGATCTGGAAGACAGTATATAGTTGTGGCCCCTCCATCCGTGCAGAGACCACTTCAAACTGAGATTCGGAGGTTTGATCTGGAGATGTATGTTATGGGTGAGGCTCCGAAACTAGCCACTATGACTGTACAATCTACCCTGAGGGACCGCATCCGTGAGGGACAGTTAACAAATGAGCAGTTACAAAAGTGAAGACAGAGGGATGAGTCCAAGGGTCGGACATTGTATTCAATGTAGGATGGTATCGTTAGATACAGAGGCCGACTTTGGGTTCCTAGTGTTGATTCACTTAGAGATGAAGTGTTAACCGAGGCGCATAACTCCTCCTATTCTATACATCCAGGGAGTTTAAAGATGTATAAGGACTTGCAACTACTATATTGGTGGCTAGGTATGAAATGAGATATGACACGGTTTATATCGGAATGTTTGACTTGTCAACAGGTGAAGGCAGAACACCAGCGACCTGTAGGGGTACTAAGGCCACCTCCTATTCCCGAGTGGAAGTGGGAGAATATTTCAATGGATTTTGTCATAGGTTTACCAAGAATAGTGAAGGGCTTCCAAGCTATTTGGGTAATCGTTGATCGACTCACCAAATCATCTCACTTTCACAATGATGCAGTATGCAGAGTTGTACATTCGAGAGATAGTCAGATTGCATGGAATCCCTATTTCTATAGTATCTAACAGAGATCCAAGGTTTACTTTATCCTTTTGGAAGAGTCTACATGCTGCCATGGGAATCAAGTTATTGTTCAGTACATCTTTTCATCCTCAGATGGATGGGCAGTCAGAACAGGTGACAGAGATTGTAGAAGACTTACTGCGAGCTTGTGTGATAGACTTCTCGGGAAGTTGGGAACAGAAGCTACCTCTGGTAGAGTTTACCTATAATAACAGTTATCCGTTGTCTATAGGAATGGCACCCAATGATCCACTTTATGGAAGGAAATGCATATCACCTATTCATTGGGATGAAGTCGAAGAAAGGACTGAGATTGGACCTGAAATTGTTCAACACACTGGGGATTTAGTAGCCAAAATTCGAGATAGGATGAAGATGACACAGAGCCGACAGAACAGTTATGCTGATAAGAGATGAAGAGATTGTTACGGATCGGAGATGCCGGTTTATTCTTGTCTTGGTATCCACCTCCAGAGGAGGTGACTAATCCAAGGGTCCGGACGGTTCACACGATTCCAATAAGAACTTGCTTCTTCTCGGTGAAGCAAACCTCTCACAAAGCTCTTCTTCCTCTTAACAATTGAGTATCAAGACGTAGAGGAATAAGACACAAAATGACAGGAGAACACTAGCCATTTCATGGCTAGAACTTCTTCTTAAATAGAAGAAGTTTTCTGCAGCAGTCGCCTGATCCCCTAAGCAAGCGACTGATGCCTTCATAATTGTTGCACGGAATTCGCGATTCTACGCAACGGATAGCCCAACGGCTAGTTATCAGTCGCCTAGTCACATGACCAGTCGACTGATGCAGGCGACAGACAGTGTATTGGTCACTCGACCAATCTTTCTGTGCATTTCGAATTCATGCACATTTCACTAGAGCAGACGACTGCTCCCATGGGCAGGCGACTGCCCACTGCCCTGATCTACCTGTGAGCTCTCTCCATGCTCACCTCACAGGATCAGTCGCCTGGTCATAGTGTCAAGCAACTGATGCCTTTACAATAACACTTCCTCACCACTCCGAAGTTTCCCTTTGAAGCTCTCTTTTTCTGGCCTCGTCCCTTGGATGCATACAAGCCCGCGACTTGTCTCCATGTCATCCTTCACTTGCCCTCGAAGTCTGCTTCCTTAGCTCCACTCCGTTGCTCCACGTTCGGTGATCCCTCTGATGCTCCATCCTTCACCGACTCAAGGACGGAGTCCTTGGATGAGTTCTTCTGTGTTCTATAAGTCTTGCAAGACTTAATCAAGACATCAAATACAAATGAAACCTAACTAAAACCATGTTTGACACACACATCAAAAACATGATTGCACCAACAGAGATCTCGAGTTCACAGTTGGTGATCGTGTATTTGTAAAGATAACACCCATGTAGAGTGTTATGTGGTTTGGGATGAAGGGCAAGCTCAGTCCACGATTCATTGGCCCTTTTGAGATCCTAGATAGAGTGAGAACATTAGCATATAGAGTGGCTTTACCGCCAAATATTGCAGGGGTGTAAAATGTATATATTCCATGTATCGATGTTGAGGAAATACATGCCAAACCCGTCACACGTCTTGAACTATGAGTCATTGCAACTCACACCAGATCTGGCTACGAGGAGAAGTTGGTGCAAATTTTAGATAGACAGGGGAGGAAATTACGGAGGAGGACGATCAGGATGGTCAAAATGAAATGGATGAATCACTCCAATGAGGAGGTTACTTGGGAAATTGAGGCAGACATGAGGAGTTGATATCCGAAATTGTTCGGTAAGTTTTGCAAATTTTGAGGAAGAAATTTCTTTAGGGGGGAGAAATTGTAGCATCATAAATAATAATAATAATAATAATAATAATGGTAGGTTAATCAGAAAAGGGTTTAAAGAAATTAATATGTTCGATAAATTAACGAACATGACCCAAACCCCTAGCACGACCCAGTCAACCCTCTTTAAATACATGTTTTTATTTTTCCTCTCCCGTCATCCTTGTAGTCGCCGGCCCTCCCCACACCCCATCCCAAACCCTAGCAACGTTGGAATAGGTAGAGGAAGAACCCCATTCAAATGCTTAAAGTTGCTTCTCCCTAAGTCTTGCCGATCAACTTTTGTACACAAATCACAGGCAAGTTCACTTTTAGGATTTTTGAATTTATTGCATCCTATTAATTTTACTATAATATTTTGATGTATGTCACAACTTCCCTTTTTTGCTGATTTTGAATTTACGGCACCCGATGGATGATATAGTATGATATGTTGAAGTATGTCACTAGATTTCTAACACTGTTTTCTGCACTAATGGATTATATGTGGTAAAAGGTGATTTGCTCGCCCCCAGCACCTCCGCTAACCCGTCCCCAGGCCAACACAAAGGAGGTAAATCACGGGTGACTACTAGCCATTAGTGCAAATGGTTAAGACATGAGGGAGGTATATGCTCGGACTCGCCGAGTTTCGACCTTTAAACCTCATGTGGCAACCCTTCATTCCTTAACCATCGCACCGCCCCGAGGTGACGCACTATCCATTAGCGCAGTTGGCACTAATGGAGTATAGTACATAGTATTTGATGTCCGACGCCTGTTTATTTTCACCCTTGCATTGTTACAGATAATAATATATTTTCTGATGTTTGTCTATATTCATTTTAAGATTTTCTGCATTATTGATGGTCCGGTTTTGATTGACTCTCTCGGAGGTGTAGAGAAAAATAATTTTATGGAGAAGTAGGGATTCAGATTTTTCTTTCTTAGGTGTTTTTTCCTAAAGTATTTGTCTTTGATTTTATTTTTGTATGTTATCTGTCATGCCATATCGTTGATCGTAGGCTCTACCTTTGTAATAATTTGAATATTGTTCGGCCTTTGTTGGTGATCATTTTCATGTATTGGAGATTTACGAATTTCAAACTCATTCCTTTCCTATTTTTGTGATTTCATGCTTGGACAAGTGTCACCACTTTACTCAATCCATGCACAATAGGGGTGCGATTTCATCATCTTCCGCGGCTTGTTTTTGGAAAACTAATGGTCTTGGCAGAAATTGATTTTGGGAGGATTATTAATTATGTATGGATAATGATTAAATATTGTGCCTTTCTAGTAATGGTTTCCTCGAGCTGTCATCTGTTTTTAAAATGATACCACGAAATCAAACCAGGGAAAGTGTGAGTTGTTTGTGACAATTTTGATAGATAAGGAGTCTAGTTTAGAGAATACTAAAATTCATATCGACGTTTGAGAATCCAGTTTAAGAAGGATTTAGTGGACCATATCAAAATAAAAGAGGCCTACAAATCTGACTTAAGAAGGGTTCGGTGAGTTATACCAAAATAAAAGAGGTTTGGGAATCCGGCTTAAGAAGGGTCCGATAAACCTTACCAAAGTAGAGGTGTTTGGGGATCCAGCTTAAGAAGGGTGCAGTGAACTTTACCAAAGCAGAGGGATTTGGGGATCCGGCTTAACCGGCGAACCTTATCAACCTAACACTAGGAAAAAGTTTGGCCAAACGACCTGAGGATTGAGATTTAAAGTAACTACATTGGATAATCTACCTCCTGCAATGCATGGGGTGGGTTCTCTTGAATTAAAACATTTGAATGCAAATTTATGATAGGTTAGAGGCTCATGATACTATGTCAAAGGATATTCATGATTAGTATTTAACCTAGTGATTTATCGACATTTCTTGTACCTTTTAATGCGAGTGATTGTTATTTCCATGAGAAGTGGAACTTGTTGTGCGTTTAGACTCACTAGATTCATATGGTGCAGGTAACGAGGAGACATAAGGACTTGATGGATGAGTTATCTTGAACCTGACAGTGCACACCTGCGGATCTCTTCTTTTATATTACATTTTTGCAAGTATTAGGATGTTGAGTTTCCTAGGCGGAGTCGAGAAATGGGATTAGTAGTGGATTATGTTCTTTTGTTAGTTGGTTGCATTTTCTGCTCTCTAAAAAAATATATTTAATTATCTTTTACGATATTCTAAAATAAATTGGTTTGGATGTCAAGTGAACTGATTCGTGATACATAATATGTGAAGTTGAGTGATTTGATTCTGATCTCTTATTTACTAGCTTTGCAACAAAAAAGGGGTTCTAGGATGTTTCAGTTAGTATCAGAGACAAGTTAAATTGTATAATAAATTATGGATTGGAAAACTAACATGAGTTTCAGGAATGGAGCAAAGGAGAATAATTATATTAGATGTTTTACGTGTGGTGAGTGGGGGTTATTACCACACCAAGTGCCTAAGAAGAGGAGAGCTTAAGAAATTGGTGCACTTAAAGAAATGAGAAAAGAAGAGGAGCTCATGTCAAGGGAGGGCTTCTAAGGTAAAAGGGAAGATAATCTCTAACTTGGTATTTAATTTGCATTCAAATTCCTACATGCTAGTTAGGAATAATGAAAATTATGTGTCCATTCATAATTATGGATTTAGGTATAATGATAGGAATATGGTTAACAATGTAGATAACCCCAGGAAATTATTTTCAACGGATAGACCTAAAAAGAAACAATCCATCTTTCCTAAGGAGAGGAAGGTGGTTGAAAACCTAGCCATCAATCCCAAGAAGGGGAGACATATGCCTAGGAAGGGTAGGTCTAGGAGTGTCCATGGTGGACAAGTAGATTCTAGGATTAAGAAACTAGATTGAAAAATCAAGTTTTAAGGACAAAGCTTGATTGGTTAGAGAGATTCTGCAAGAGATTCAATGTTAAATCTAGATGGATTGATAGGAAGTTGGGTAGGCAAAGACCCGACAATGATAGATCGATTTTAGGTTACCGATCTAGTCCCTCCATGGCCAAGAAGATGTATGCTAAGGTGACATATAATTATGACAAGGAGAAGCTAACAAAGGATGAATCATCCAAGGTTAATAAGGAGAAGAAAGTAACCAAGGACAATGTGTCCAAGGTTAAGAAGGTTGAGGAAGTTAAGTTTGTAGGCCAAGTGACACCGGAGGTGCATCTGGTTGGCTTAGCAATTATGGGTGAGTCACCAAGGGAGGTGACTAAGGCTAAGAGCTCTAGAGGAGCTCAAAGAGTCTTTGAGACTTATGACAGATAGGTCATGTAAGTGTTAAATGGTTTGGAGATGGATTTGAGTCTCAAACCTAGGGAATTGACACAATTGAGTGAGTTTCATACAGAAAATATGAATTAAGTTCATATTACATGAAAATTAGTGTTTGATGTATAGATGTCATATAAATCAATGATGAGAATGCATTATGATTTAGTATGGGTAGATACATCAAGAGAAAGCCAAAACTAGTACTTCATGTCAAGGTTCTATTGAACAATTTAACTAATTTTGAATTTTATATCAATTTTGAGATATGAGATATATACATTTTTAAATATATTTTTCCCAAGTAGACATTGATAAAACTGACATGTCTTCCATATTTAGAGATTATTAGAGGTCTGTGGATTATTTAGTGTATTTCTGAAATTGGGTTGAGAATGCAGTTTAACACTACAAGAAAAACACTCATAGACAACGGTTTTCCATCGGTGTCTATGAAGGCACTGTAAAAGGTTTGATATTTTAGACACTGGTTTGTAACTAGTGTAGTATCACTTAACGATGTCGATTTCTGAATCGGTTATTAACCGATATAGTATCACTTAACAACACCGATTTTAGAAGAGGTGAAAGCCGATTTATTATCACTACTTAACAACGTTTCAAAATCGATGTCATTGAAGCTAAAACTGCAGTAATAATACCTTTTTTCTTGCTGTTTGTAAATTGTGATCAAGCAAGAATATGAAATTGATCTGATTCCCAATAGTATAAAATTAAATTAATATTATAAATTCACTAAGCAAATCATAAATACAAATACATCGATGTATTTAAATATCACCTCAATATTTGCAAATAATCAAAAGTAACCAACACATAAATATTATTCTTGCAACATAAAAAGATAATAGAGATTGTAAAGATACACATCAAGTCAATATTCACAAATTAAATTCCATGAAAATGCATGCATCCTCCAAGGTAAGCCATTTATCTCACATAACGTTTGAAAGAAAATAAAAGTATATTTATTAAATTCTTGATAAGAATTTAGAACATCATAAAAGTTAACCAAATTGACAATCGATCTTCACAAGATAAAACATGAAAATAAAACATTGTCACCAAAACATATTAACATTCTATGAAACAAAGCCAAAACTAAAACACAAACCGGTTGATAAGCTTTTCTCAACAAGCAAGAGAGATACACATTAGGAGAAAACATTTTCATGCATATTTAACTCTTTAACTTTCTTTAGAATACAACTAGCATATTAAGCCAAAACCCAAGGCAAGTCATCTATCCAATGCAATGTTTGAAACAAAATAAAAGTATATTTATTAAAATCTTGACAATAATTTAGATAATCATAAAAGTTAACTAAATTGACAATCGATCTTTACAAGATAAAACATAAAAATAAAACATTGTCACCAATAAATATTAACATTCTATGAAACAAAGTCATAACCAAAACACAAACCAGTTGATAATCCTTTCTCTACAAGCAAGAGAGATACACACTAGGGGAAAACATTTCCCCGCATATTTAACTCTTTAACTTTCATCAGAATACAACTGACATATTAAACCAAAACTACAAAGCTCTCAAATGTAATCTAGCATACATTCAGCCCATTCGAATCGCACTTTATCAATTTAAACTGTGGAGTACTTGAGATTTGTAAACTGTAAAAACACATAAATAATATATTAGTAAAACCAAGTACTAATCACTTTGCAAAGATATACTAATGTGTTAATTTTCATATTAAATTTTGATTGGACTAGAATCATCAAACAAATACCAGGCATAGTAACTGTAAGATCTGCAACTCCAAATCCTGGACAACCATTTCTTTCTTTCATCACAATGCTTAGTTTTCTTTCTCACAAGAAGTGAGATATCACTGCCTTATGCCATATAGGAGTTCAACCATGGTTTCCTTGCTTCTATACTTTGGTTCCGTGCCCAATCCACTGATAGTAAGAATAAGGAATCAATCTCAACATTCTATATGTTCATTTGGAAGGCAATTGGGTCCTGTCTAATACTCATAGATTCATGTTTCAATTAATGTTTATAAATAAATTATGTGAAACAATCATTCATAGCATGTCGAATCATTATTTTATGGTTCCTTTTTTACAACATTTTCGAATTGCTTTTGTAGCTTTTTTATGCGGAATATTTCCTAATTCCCTTGTACGATAAATAATACAGAGTGAAGGTTTCAAGATGCCTACCAAAAACACAAGCAGGAAGATGAGCATTCTCAAAGCTAACAACAAAAATGTTCAAGATTAGCAAAATTAAGAAAAAAGGGAAAAAGATATGCTTTAAGAATAAAGGTTGCATGAAAAACTATTAATGTTCATCCAAAATGGAAAATATCTAGAGTTTAATTCAGTGATTAAGTTAATTGGCAGTTTGGTGTCCTATATTTATCATGCACAAGAGGCAGTTCAAACACAGAAAAGAATTTGTTATAAAGAAAGCAAAAACATTAGCATATTGCATGATTAAGACAATGACTTTGAAATGTTGAATGCTTACAACGTTGACAGCCAATAGATGAGGATTGTTCTCTGGAAACAATGGAATGCAATCACTAAAGCATTCCACCAAACACCATGGCTTCATGCCTATCCATCGTTGTCTGCAAAACAACCTGCATAAATATCATAAACATGCTTGAAATCTACCACGTACGTTCACGGCCTACACATGGCTGGGAGAAGCCGTCGGCAGCCCCCTTTCGAACTCGTAGCATATCCCCTCCACCATGGCCGCTTCTTGAATCTTAACTTCTTTCCACAAGCTATTAATGAGCAAAGCCTTGGTGACGCAGTCGGGAGCGATGCCTGAGTAACGCATTTCCTTGAATAGAATCAATGTGAGTGTTGCCCTCTCCTGTTTGTAGTAAGCTCGGATCATGATCGTGTACATGTGGGCGTCCGACTCTAGCCCGTACTGCCTCACCATCCCGAACAGCTTGTGCACGCTCTTGAGGTCGCCGACTATGCTTCTAATAGTAGCTTGGTATAACCTCATACACCACACTTGATGGTTAAGAATGAGAGAAAGAGAGGGAGAGGGAGAGATGGCAGTGAGAGACAGCGGTGAGAAGAGCTTGGACATCGGCGACAACCATCAGAAGATTAAATCTCAAAATTTTAAGGCGTGCCTGCAGCAGTGGTGACCATCAAGAGATCATATGGGAGAGGAAAAAAACAACTTAGGGTTCAGGATGGCGAAGGAAACACGACGACAAAACCTAACAACCCCTCAATGACAACCTTTCTTGTTAAAACTGTTGTAAACAAAAGATAACAGTTTTGGCACAAAACTATTATCTTTTCAGTGTTGTTAAATAAGAATTTTCTTGTAGTGTGGGCTATTTTTAGGTGTCAGTCGACTGCGTCAGATACTAGTCGACTGGTAACATTGTTCATCGAACATAGAATAGTTCTATGAGTTTTATTTGATGAGGGCAGTTGACTGGGTTAAGGGAAGCCAACTGACACAGTCTAAAATTATTTTTTTTCATACTTAGAAAATAACTAATAGGATGGTGTACATGTATGTAATCGTATGAGAGATTAATACAAGATGATTATGGTCATTAGAGGTCAAAGAGTCCAACAATTGGGATACTATTGGATCCCTTTTTGATGTGTCGCATAGGGAGAGAAATATTGGGTTTAACTGGGAAACCTACACACCCTTGCAAGAAATCCTAGCTCAAGGGGGAGCCTAGGTAAAGGGGGAGCAATTGCTTATTGATTGGTAAAGGGGGAGTTTACCTCTGTGAGAAAATCCTAACTCAAGGGGGAGCTTACCTTTGCGAGAAAATCATAGATCAAGGGGGAGCTTAGGTGAAGGGAGAACATAGGGTTAGATTCCATGATATTATGCACGAGTAGATAGTTTATTTATTTGTATGCGTATTGTGCGATATTGTTTCCCTAACTTAAATGGGTTACCAAACATTAAAAAGTGGAAGATCGTTGGAGCAATCTAGGTACCCTAGATTTTGATATTTGGACAAGGGTTTGTGTTAGATTATTGTTGTATTTGATGTATACTTGTGAGTGTGTAGGATATAGGTGCAACAAGAAATGTCCAAGTGTGAACTTGCCAAAGGAGGAAAGTCCAAGTGGAGTCTTGACAGTGCAAGTTCAAGGGGAAGCATTGACAGTGTAAGCACAAGTGTAACTTGGCAAAGGAAGATCCGACAACAAGGACCGAGGCCGATGGAAACTCTTGAAGGTAAGACATGAAGGATGAGGAGCATCCGAGGGACGCAGGGCTGATGGAGGAGGCTAAAAGGCTAGGTCTTGGTTGGTTGAGTGAGGACGAGTGCTAAGAGAAATGTATTAGGTAAAGGAAACCCTAGACTTAGGGTTCTATCTGTCGTCTGACACTGTAGCAGTTGACTGGGGGGGACTGTTGCAGATGACTCTTTTACTATAGCACTCGACTGGTTACTGTAGTAGTCGAATGGTCACTATAGCAGTTGACTGGTAGAGAGTTGTCGGCAGAATCGTGGATTCGATGGAGAGCCGTTGGTTAGTACCAGTTGACTAGTAACGGTAAAATCAGGTTTCTGAATTCCCTAAGCCATATATACTGGAGTTTGGTGTGGCTGGCCTTGGTTGACGAAATAGACTTGGTTAAAGTTTATTATTAGTCTCTAGAGCTCAAGTACATGTTGTGTGTATCCGAGAGGACTCGGAAGGGTTGTGGCGAGGTTTCTCTATCTACAAG
>JBAMIB010000078.1:1616167-1632826 GCA_037177415.1 Kaempferia rotunda | reverse complement strand
ACTGGCCCTTGGATTAGTCACCCTACGGGTGGATACCAAGTAAATCGACCGTGTCTCGTGTTCTTTACTTTCTAGCACTTTGCTTTTCCTTAATTCCGCTGCGTTTATTCTGATCTTAATTCGATTAGTTTTAAATTTATTTTAGTTTTAAAACTATCGCTATTCACCCCCCTCTAGCGATCTAACAACAACTTCCCCCACTAGTCAACCGCATGCGAGCGACTCGAAGGTCAACCCAACTTAACTGGATGCCTCACTTTGGGGCACACACAAGGAGAAGATTTTATATTCATTAAAACATTAGTCAATTCTCATCCATTCTTGAGCTGTAATGACAGGAACCCCTGTAAAAATGTTCCACAGTTAGTCAACGGCCGACGAACGACAAAATAGGTCAACCCAACTTAATGCTTGCTCTTGTATTGCCCCTCCACTCAACTCTCGTTAGTGCTCTGGTTAATGGATTTAAAAACGAAGAAAAGGTTTCCTCTTTAATTCTTCGATCGGGACTAATTTATTCATCGATTCGTCAATAAATAATAAATAATTAGGGAAAGTAATCGATAGAATTATTGTCCTATTTCGTCGGACCCACTCCAGATGCATGCCGTGAAAGGTTCGTCATTATCGCCGGCGCCGGCGCCGCCATGCTGTCCCTCCAAAATGCGCTGTAAGCCATCGCCGGCATCTGCGCCGTTCGATGAGTTGGAGCTGTCGTGAGGGACGGACGCCGTAGACGCCATGTGGGACGTGACCAGGGCCGCCGCCTCTTCAGCTCCTTGCGCCGCCGTCGGACGGCGGTCGAACGCTCTTATGTAGCCCGACCGGGTGTACACGCGGCACACGCTGAATTCGCTGCGAAACTGCGCGAAGCAGAGGAGATTAGTTGGGTCGTCGCCGCCGTCGAATTCATTGCTGATCAAATATTAATTTGAGCGGGAATTAACGACTACCCTCGGTGGCACGGCGGCGGCGGCGGCGGCGGCGGAAGCGGACTGGTCGAGGGCTCGGTACTCGTTCATCTTCCACTTGGTCAAGGCGCCGGTGGGCGCCCTGCCCTCGTAGAACACCATGGTCCTCTTCATGCCCAGCGCCCGGCTCGCCGACGAGAACACCATGCTCGGCGAGCCGGTGGCCTTCCAGTACCCCGACGGCGTCGTGCGCGTCGGCCGGCCGCCCTGCGCCTCCCGCTCCTGCCGCGGGCAGAAGAAGATCCACTGCTCCCCGTCCCCCCTGCACACCTCCCCACACATCTCTGTCCCGCCAAAAATTTGAATACGCGCGTAAACAACTGACCATAAAATCTAAGGTAAGATTTAATTAATTAATCAAAGCTTACGAGAGAGCTGCCAAGGATCGAAGTTATAGATATCCACGACGGGGATGACCACCTCCATGTCTTGTCGGCGATTCTCAAGCTTGTTTCGGAGGAAGAAGTCGATCAACTCTTCTTCGGTAGGGTAGAAGCGGTAGCCCGGCAGCGCGACGACGGAGTTCATCCTTGCAATCCGGTTGAGTTTTCCCCTCCAAATCTCCAATGTAACGATGGAAACTATATATAAAAGGTGGGGGGAAAACGTAGAGATTTGGAGGTGTTGACGGCCAAGTGTGAATTGTGGAAGTCATTGCCTGTGTGCATGGTAGGGTTTGTGGAAACATGAGGCATTGACAAGGAGTAGGTCAAGTCTATATACATCACAAAGCTTCTTCTCTCGAGTGGATTAAATGAGGCTGGTTACGTACTCTGTTACGTAGGCATAAAATCATACATCTTACTTTTCAAATTACTAAATCACGCATTAGTGGATTTAACTTTTATATATTTTTTTAAGGACTATTTATTTTTCATTTTATCCCTTTGTTAAGATATTATATAACACTCATTGCAAAGATGCAGTATTACTGTGGTATTGATTTTAAAAAATCAAATCCATTTTAGTGTTACATAAATCTTCGTATTTTAAAATCTAGTATTGCAGTGGTGTGGTGTTATTTTTTGAATGAATTACTATAGCAGTTGGCGAGAGAGGTAAAATGACAACTAAATATGCTATTTCGAAAATTTTAAAAATTCGGTACGTCCTGTAATCAATTGCTGGGGCAAATGATTAATAGCTTTGGGAAATGTTCTTGGTTTGTGGCTTTTGCACGAGCTTGGAGTTTTAGAGGAACAAAAGTAGTAGATACGGTGCGAAACGAGGTATCAATGTTGAATTTTAAAATGGTGCACGCATGTTGACTTATGGAGAGAATTAACCTTCGCACGAGCTTTGAGTTTTAAAGGAACAAAAGTAGTAGATACGGTGCGAAACGAGGAATCGATGTTGAATTTTAAAATGGTGCACGCATGTTGACCCATGGAGAGAATTAACCTAGGGATCGAATTCAACAGAGCAATTCTTGTTGCTAACCATTTGTCAAACATTCAACAATTTAGGTTGGGGTCTTTTGCAACTTTCCTTCTTTAAGCTTCTAAACATCAAGGGATAAATTTATACCGTGGGGCAGCGGAGGGACTAACAACAATCTTAAGAGGTTTTGATCGCATGGGATAGAGCAGCAAAGAGACAGTCGCAAGCGAAATACCATGAGTGGTCTTTCTATTGATGGTGACTCTAAGATGAACATGAGAGTTCAACTATATAAGAGTAGGATATAGCCATAAAATCTCCTTCAACTGGTTAAATATACCTACATGTGAAAAGTTTTTTTTTTTAAAAATGAAAACTAGTTGGTAAAAAAAATGGGCAGATCAGTTCAATTGGTTAAATAGGAAAGCAACAGGAAAAACTGATCCAATCCAAATACTGGGAAATGTATGATCGATTTGAAGTTCAATTAGATTCACTGTGCATGAAAACAGCTCACGATGATGAACGTTTGTTTGCTGGTCAGCCAGCAAGGTGTTCAATTCATGCCTCATAAGTTGATGCTGGGTGCTAGATAGAAATTATTCTTACTAAAGATGAAGGAAAGGCCTACCCTGTCCGCCACTTTGTCATTTTGAAAGAACATGACATACACATCAAACTATAAAATCCATCTAGGTGACTAAAATGTTTGTTAGACAACTACGCTGTATATCACTGAAAATGAAAACATGAAGTATGATGAACTTATTCATTTCCATATATCACAAACCAGTAATTCCAAGTAAGCCCAGAAAGCTTAACAAGCCATCTCTTGATGGGAGGGTTACAGTTGCAGCGACTCGAAGCCCAACAGAAAAGCAAGGCATTTCTTCCACCAATGATTATTGTTATCGTATTGAGAAGCGTTGGGGCATGTGTTCCTGCGGTGGAAATTATACACAAGTCAAGCAGGTATTTAGGACGGAGGATAATGAACTGTTCTAGCAAAGTGATTAGTCCTAACTGAGTATATTACATTCCGACCATACTTGTACGCTTCTCCTGTTGCAGTAACAGCAAAACAAATCTTTTTTTAGTAGCCAGCCTGCACGATTATCCAGAGCACTGGAAACTAGTTACAAAAGAATCAGATGTGCCAGGCGCATAGAAAATCCGAGGAAGCTAGGCGCTGGAGTTTTGAGTTCAATTCGACATGAACTAACCCCTCCGAATCCTGCAGCTGCCTCAGTTCACCTGCGGTTCTCCTGCCAGTTTGTGCCATCATATTATCAGACTCAGATTGTGCTGGCAGGCGCAGGCATGCCCTGGCCCCTTATCGGGGCCGGGCCAATCCAAACCTTGAGTCAGGTTGCTGCAGATGAGCCTGAAAGAAAAACCATCAGACCTTGATAAAATATCAAAATTTAATGGAATTACAAAAGGTATATTCAAAATGCGTAGACTCAGCTCCACATAATGACATAAATGCAGCAACTGGTTTCATGTAAATGTCATGTGCAGTAAACGGAAGAAACATTTTGAACCCCAGAGATCTTAAAAGTATGATAAAAAATTAACCCATTGTACAAACTACGATTACACTATCAAATTTTAGCCATTAAATTAACAAATTCATCAATGAACAAAAGAAGTATACCAATCGAGATATGTTTTTCATAGCCTTAGTTACACCATGATAGATCTGATGTAACCAAAAAGTAAGGAAGATGAAAAGCAAGAAGAAAAGAGCAAGTTAAAGTGTACCTGAGTGAACGTTTGAACAGGGCCATTTCCATGGGGGAAAGACATTCCGGGATGTGAAGGCACAGAATATTGCGATGAGTTCATGTAGAGAGGTGCAGTAGAGTGACCTCGAACATGGTTGGAAGTATAGGTTGGCATCATGCCTTCAGGAGGACCATACTTTACCATACTATGCACTGCAGGTGATACCTGAGGTCCAAGTAGATGTGAAGGGATGAGCCGGGTTTGGTGGTCCAGAGGAGCTTGCGCTAGGTGACCAGATCCTAGTTGTGGGAATTCAGTATTGTAGTTAACGGCAGGGGCATACAGTGGCCGGACAGTATACGGTCCATTGAATCCAAAACCAGGGTCAAACCTTTGCATATACCTGAAAATAGACAGTATAAGAAACACTAGGAAGCACTTTGAACTTCTCTTGCTCATTTCGAAGTAAATGAAGGAATTCAATTCTACTTGATTCCACTATTTTACTTCAGTCTAAATCAAGTGAGAATAAAGTGTACACATCTAATAAACACAAATAACTGATTATCTCTCCTTTGGTTCCATTGAAGCAAACAAGATGGTGAAATAGAGTGAAAATCATGATTCTAAAAATCAGTATCTAGATCAGGATCAGCTGGGCCAAATATCTCAGTGTTAGTTGAAAACTACAATTCCTATATCAAAGGGGAAGGAAGACAAATCAAGTTGAAACATCTAATAAACACAAATCAAGGATATGATTTAGTTTGATTCCATCGAAGTAAACAAGATGAATCACAAATGAAATAGTGCAGTAATAATAGTTTCCAAAATCAATAATAGGGTGCAAAGCCAAAAATCTTAGTATTATTCATATTGCTATATTTAACAATGATATTGTTTGGGAACAATGTATTTAATGTTATAATATTTTTTATTTTGTTTTATATATTTTCACTTTTATTTATTTTAATGATTTTCCTTTTTGTATAATGCAGAAATTCTTATGTAGCTAGGACACATGCATATAAACACTTTATTATTATGATATTAGTGTAAAACTAAGCAACACACCAGAAAATAAATAAATATTATTAAAAATAAATTTAACATATACATGTTAATAGTATAAAAAATACGCGACATAAAGAAGTGAGAGGCACGGATAATTAAAAAATAAAATCAATTTGTATCTTTCTAATATTATAAAGAAGCTAAGATATAAACTAAATTGTATTGCTTTTTAAAATTCTAAGATAGAATCTAAAAATTTAAACATATAGCTTTATGAAAATAGATTAAATTATCAATCAGAAATTAAAAAATTATACATTTAATTAGTTAAGACATTACAAAAGAAAGCTCAGTACAATTTACTGAAAATAAATCTTTGTTTACCTAAATCTATGAGATTAAAAATCAAATATTGTACTTAATTTACAAAATAGTAGCCACTTAATACATCAATATTTTTGAATACATAGTCCTATCACTTTTTTAAATTTCTTTGAAATATTCATTCTAATCAAATGACACATGCATGGAGTTGATTTTTTTTCCTAATATTGAATGCATGCTAGGTAAGATGCATTAACTCATCTAAGACAAAGAGGTGTTTTATATGTGCGAGTGTTCTACTGATGTAGCATTCATTTTTCTAAAAATAAGAGAGAGAGAGAGAGAGAGAGAGAGAGAGAGAGAGAGAGAGAGTTTTCCTATATATTATATAGATAGCACAGACGTACATTTTATATGATGATATCAATCAGCAAATAATATTTTAAAATTACAGTTGAAAGGCGACCAAGCTATTCCCCATCCAGTTCTAACTCTCCTTACCTCTAACCTACCACTCTTCCCGTACACTAACACCTCTCTCAAGATCAAAATTTACAGTTTGGTTCCATGATGCTTCCTGGCGGCAAGGTGGGAACTACTAACAAGCTGAATGTCCCTCTAAAACAAGCTACTAACTGTCTCTCATCTCTTCTGCTATCTCTCTTTCCTCCTTTTCAAATAAAAGATAAATAAAGTCCTCTCATCTCTCATTGATCCATCTTTGCTTTCTATCTTTAATGGTTTTTCTTGTTCAATTTTGAATTTGGCTAATCTTGTGCTAAGTGACAACCAAAGTTTGTATCCACTTTCTCAAAGGCATTAGCCATTCCAACCTAAATCAACCAATCCGAATTTATTTTGAAAACAACGGTGGAAATTAAATAACAAAAGGCATTTCTATTTTTTTTTCTCTTCCCTTAGACCACTTCATTTTCTTCCTTCCAAGAAAAAAAAGTGCATTATGCCAAGGAGCTTTCAGAAGTTAAGCTTTAAATTATAATAAAGATTCCAGGTGAAGTGGTAATCACACTCAGTAAGTTGGGTGGCAGAACCAGGATATATGATTTTGATGAGAAATTATAAAGATTTAATACTAAGAGGGTAAAATTGAATTAAATTTTTTAGTGAAGTATAAAATATTTCTTTGGACATATTTTTTCTTGTTTAGATGTTTTAAAAAGTTGGTAGGAAAACATCACGCTTACTGGGAATATATTTCAAAAAATAAAATTAGAGAAGAAACAAATCAAGGGCTGGCCAAGCAAACACAGTTAAATTTCAAAGTAAAATATTAGAGATGGTATAATTTTCTTACAGCTAAGCAGCAGGCGATGGTTTTATAATGGCAATGAAAATAATTATGAATTTCCAAATGAATATTAATGATGGTCAAGACTGAGGTTAGAATTGATAGTAAAAAAAAGCTAAAAGTGTCAATCCATACTAGCTTCACTCAGTATATTACTAGTTTGAAGCTCGACCTGTGTAAAATAGGTACAGTTGGTTCCGAGAAGTGTACAATATGGATGTGTATAGCAATGTGTTTAATGGTAATCAGCAGATTGTTTAACCTTTAAAAAAAAAAGAGTTACCTGTCATAATTCCTAGCATAGTCAGGATCCTTACTATCCACATCGCGATCACGGAATATGGCAACTTTATTATTCACCTTTGGTTTACTAACAACAGGCTCTTTCTCTACCTTAGTCCTGCTTACTCCGCTGCTACTTGAAGCGGAATCATTAGAACTCCTTCCCAGATAATTCCCAGATGCTTCAATCACAGATTTTTTATCAGGCCTTACAGATAAAAAACTGTCATGAAGATTATCTGGTAACTTTACTTTGTCCTCTTGACCAGACACTGTACTAATGATGCTCTCATTGCTATTGAATATCCGTGCACGTGCTCGGTTATAGTCTTCTTTTCTTTCTTCAACACTTTTTTGGTAATTAGTCCTAGACAACTGGGTATTTGCATTTCTCATATTTTGTGAATGCTTCTTAGGCCTTTGCTTGATTGCAACTTTATGCAGGACATCATTATCTTCTTGTGGCAGATTGACAGGAATATCAGCAAGACGAACAGGAGGTAGTCTGCAGTTGATAGAAGATTTATAAAGCAAAATTCGAGAACCAGATCCATCCGGCATGCTATTGTCAGGTCTGGCGATGGATTGCAGGTAATAATGTTGTGCAACACGGTGTGCTGCTAATCTTAGGTAAGAGTTTGGGAGTTCCTGAAATTCCAGTTGCTGCTGAGTAGGATCACGGAGGAACTTCTCAACATCTTGTTCCATCCTCAAAACTGACAAGAGATTGCTTTACAATCAGATGCATGATAGAGTACCACAAAAGAAACAGAAAAAAAAAAGTAAAATATAAAAAGGAAGCAATTGAAATACGCCCCATTCAATGAAAACAAGAGAGTAATATAACAAAACAATTCTAAAAATCTCATGCAATTGAAAGACTACTATTTCAATTCCAAATCTAAATACCAAGTCTACACATCCCATGTAATGCACATACAAACCTGTGGCAGAACTACTCAAACATGTAACATAACTTGACTAGGATTCTGCAATTTCCATAGCGTACTATCTAGCCAATGATCAGCCATCACAAGATACAGAAGGATACATGTCCAATCAAAATATTCTACAGAAATAATATAGCATACAATGATACAAGCCAATTGTCCTAACTTCAATCATTCTTAGGGATCCAAGTGGCAATCATATTCACCGATACACTTCTATCTGAGCTAGGTTCGCTAAAACATAACCAAATTTTCAACCTTGCCTAAAAGGGCCATGGATTTTCTACGGGTTTGCTGAGCCAAGTATAAGATCTCTTATCAACCCAGAGTAATCAATGTTTGAAAGAGTGACAATTATTAACAATATGAAAAAAATTCTGAAACATTGGAAATGACTCCATCAAATCCAACCACTAGTTTGGCTTCTACACTCCATAAGCATATAACACATGAAAAGAAAGTGATATGTATAGATTAAAATACTAAATTGAGAGCGTCAATCACCGCATGGCTCCACAAAAATTCAAAATTCACTATCAAATGTTTATTTCCAGTTAATTCATAGTCTCATAATGCCTTATTTATATCATATACAATCTTCATGTTTTAATCATTCCATTGCAAAATACCAGCTTTCCATAATACTCTAGAAAATATGTTCAACTTCATGATTACCTAGTTAAAACTTGCACATGGGCCCAATATGACTAGGTAACGCTAACAAGATAATTGATTTAAGAACATCACAAGTCAATTATCCCCTTTCACGTGAAAGCAAAAAAGAGGCTAACACGATGTGTTGCAAATACACAGTCCTAAAAATAAAATAGAGACAAGCATCATGAATAGAATATGTTCATTATCATGATACTAAAACTTAAACGAAACAAACACCAACAAAATATAGTGCAATCTCAACATTTTTCCTGAATTCATGTAGATCAAGGATTGGTTTTATACATACTATGCCTGCATCTAAATCACATGAAGGGTCATCTGCAAGGATGCATCAAGTTCAAAAATTAAATTATACTTTTCCTTCTCTTCCTTCATGTTCAATCATATACCACACGTCAACCATTCTAATAATAAAAAATTTAATTTGGTTCAAGTTGAAAATGAGTACTTGAGCCAAGCAGACTATCTCTTAAGAAGTTAATAGCAAAATTCCACCAAACTGTGAGACAAAATTATAGTTGAAAGACATCTGCATGAATCTCAATTCAAGTGCCAGAGACACCCGCACGCTTCCAAGAAGGAAAAACTCACTCGCCAATCGCTCTCTGGGCTTCTCCAAAGCTTCTCGAAGGAACTGATCTACCTGGCTCACCGCATCCGCCGGGCCACCTCGAACTTGATCGGAAGGATCAAGCGAGGCAAGCGACAGTGCTGCAACAGCCTCCTCTTCTTCCTCCGCGGCGTCAGGCGGAGAACTCGACGAGTCTGAGTTCTTTTTAGTGGAGAGGAGGAGCCGGCTCATGCTGGCGTCGAGATCCGCCATTTCCCACGAGTCCGGGGCGCTGGGGTCGTCCGCCGAGCCCTCCATGGCAAGGCAAAGAGTGCAGAGCCGCTCGCTACCGTGTGCGAAGAGGGAGAGAAACCCTAATCCTAATCGCGGCGAACTCCATGGAACGGGGGAGGATCAAAAGCTAGGGTTTGGGATTGGGAAAGGGCACGCCGACGAGAAGAGAAACGAATTTGGGCAGGAATCCGTAGGCCGAGGGAAAAAAAATCCATACGCAATTCACGGCCGGCGAATTTTTATAGTAGCGGTGGTATACAATTCGGCGGTCAAAGGTGTTATAAATAATTATGAGGACTCTTTTGCATTACTGCACAACTTTTTTGATTTCACATTTTGAACCCTGCAAGTTCATGTATCATACTGGAACACTGCCAAATGCATTGGATTGATTTTTAAACAAATTTTATTTTTGTATTAGTTTTTAGGAATAATTGCTTTATTCTTAGAAAGTTTGGATATATTCAAAATTGGCCCTGTTCGTGTTTTTTTTATCAGAGTTAATTCTCTAAATTAAGGCATGTCCACTCTCGCGTGGTTTCGCCTCGATCTTTTCCCAACCAACTTGTTCAGCGCCGATAGGATCTGTAATCAAAATCGAACCTTGATTCCTCTCGCCTTCGCTCGGCAGCTCCATTTCTCCATCGCAAAACAAGGTTTGAATCTTCCCACTTTTCCGTCTTGTTAGGCTTTGCGCTCTCTGCCACCGGTAAAAAGGTAGAATTTTTATTGTGGATTGCGGGAAAAGTGTAGTGTTGATGGGGACGAGGTCTTAGTGGGTTTTGGTTGCTCCTCCCTGCTTTTGTCGCTCTCAATCTTACCCTTCTTTTTATTATCAGGTACAGATCCCCCGAATGCTGCCTACCGTCGTCGGTTCCATTCTTGCGCATTCGATCTAACTATGGATCGGGCGGGGTTCGCCGAGAGGGGAGAGGAGGTTGAGGACGAGATCGCCATCTCTCCCATCGCTCACACTGTTGCTCCCGACTTGGTGGGCGAAATAGTGTACGACGCCCTTGTTTGGAGCTCGCTCCATGGGCTTGTCGTCGGGGATAGACGCGTCGAGGTGCAGTTTCTGATTTCTCTCTTCAAAAATCACCTTTTTTTTTGGTTTCACATTATAGAATAATTCTTTTTGTTCGTCCAGATATTTTTCACAATCTTGGTGTCTAGTTATCTAACTATTCATTTATTCAAAACATCAATTCTATTTTGGATTATCATGTAAATAAGTTTTGCCTCTCACCATTGCTGATCTATATCATTGTTAAAGAAGACATCTTTTGAAATATTTTCGTACATAAGTTCAAAACATTTTTAATTTCACCTGAAACTCAGGATCGGAATAATTTACATGCAGGGATCAGGAACCATCCCTGGTGTTGGTCTAGTTCATGCTCCCTTTTCTTTATTGCCTATGCCATTTCCAAAAAGGTATTGGAGGCAAGCATCTGAGTTAGCTCCTATCTTCAATGAGCTTGTGGACCGAGTGAGCTTGGATGGAAAATTCTTGCAGGATGCTTTATCCAGGTTTTCCTCCACTATTCATAATCAAGCCTTCACCAAAAATAACTGAGCATCTAATATTTTACCGTTATTAGTTATGATCATTATTTCTAGTTATCTTGAAAAGGAGTAGTTATTTATTTTCTGGATTGGAAATGTAGCAACAATGGTGGCTAGTTTCTCTCTTTGCTATTCAGGAAGTACTAGTATCTCCTGTGAAGAATTGTGAGAGAATTCATTTTCTTTTCTTCTACCCATAAAGAAGAAAATTTGTTTGTTTTTACGGACGAGGAACTTCAGTTTGTTACAAGTGGCTGAGGACCTTTACATCTTCAGGTTCTTATTAATTTTCCTCATATAGTTTCTAATAGAGAATATTTCAAAGTTTTTGGATCTTACCTTTTCCATGGAGCAAAAAGATTTGCATTAGTATTCTTTCTAGTTCTTTTCTACTACTTAATTATTGTATTTTTTAATCATAGTCTTGGTCAACATCTATTCCTTCATTGAAAGAACTGTTGCATCTTACTGGTTTCCAGTACGTACTTCTACTGAAATTATATTGAACATTCATCTTACAAATGTCTTTATCCCCTGAACTTGATGGGTTTGTAGTGACCCAATACTATCAGTCTTGAGTATGTAACATGCTTTGCTAAAAACCATTTTCTTAATTGTATGTTTATCCTAGAGACCCACTCTAGATTCTTACAACCTACATCAGCATTGTAGGCTAAAGTGGTTCACTTCGCAAACATTGACTTAAGTTGTTACACTTCTCTTGCTAATGCAGAACGAAGCAAGCAGATGCATTTACAAGTAGATTACTTGATATTCACTCAGAGATGCTGGACATAAACAAAAGAGAAGTGCTTCTCTGACCTCACCGCTGTATTATATTCTGTTTGGATGCGCTAAATAATAAATATTATCACTGCTTTCAGGATATTCGATTGGGTTTGCACCGATCAGATTATATGGTTGATGGTGAAACTAATTTGCTTTTACAAATAGAATTCAACACCATTTCATCTTCCTTTGCCGGCCTTAGTTGCCTTGTCAGTGAGCTTCACAGGTTAATTCTAATTTTTTTTTCTTTTGATTATTTTTCTTTCAACTATAAATCATGCATTTTAATTTCCATTGATAATTGTCTTGTCTCTGATAACTTTGGCCCGAACCTAAAAGCATTCTTTGTTTTTGATACTTTGATTTTGTTCTTATTATCTCTGGATAAATGCTTCAGCCCTCAATTGACGCACCATGAAATTCACTTTTTTTTCCTCTTTCTTTTGCCATATAATAACTACATACCTTGGCATAATTTGCCCATGCTATCTGGTTATCTCATAGTAAAATTGTGGTTTACGATCACCAAAGATAGTTTGAAGTTTGATTAAGGCATTCCAAGTAAGATCATGTACTTCCATTCCAAACATGGGTCACTTTATTGAAAGTTGGGTGTGTTTTAAGGTTAAGGTAAAGAATAAATGTGTTGATAACCCTTACCTTTTGTCTCAAGTGGAGCCTTTGAAATTGCAAAGGTCATCCAATCGAGCCACAATGTTCATCTTCGTTGTCGGATTCAAAATTATCTTGGGCTTCTTTCAGGTTAAGTGATAGAGATCCTTTATTTGTTTAGGAACTTTAATTTGAAATGGGAACAGTCATGTCGGGGAAAATGTGCAGTATAACTATTTGGGATTGGGTGTATATACACCCACCAATCAGATTGATGTTCTCTTTCTGAGGTAAGAAGCCTTAGCCAAATTTTATTTCAACAAGTTATGATTTATGAATTGTTGTTAGTCAGAATCTTCTGGAGATACTCACTCTTCCCTCATCTCTACCTCGTCCTCGTCGCAAGATCACAACTAAAGAACATGATCCCATACACAAGCTTCCATTGGTCCATTGACCATAGAGAATTTTGTAAAACTTCATGTTCCTCCATGCACGCTTGTCTTTCGGCAACAATGAGATTTTGCCTTCTCTGAGATACAGATTGTCTAGTCTGCCGATTGATGACATTTGTTTGGCAATCAATCGGTGTTGAAATAAGTTAGCATCTTATGCCACTCAGTCAGAGTAACACACACATGCCCTGGCAACAATCTTTTGTAATCAAATTGTATATCTGGCAGGTGGAACTGATTGGAATCCCTTAACTAAATTTCTTTTAATAGGTAGCTTATTCCATAGTTTTCACTTTTACAGAAAGTTGTCATTTCCTCTTTATTCTTATTGACAAAGGTTCTTGATCCCTCTATTACTGATTTGGTATTGTAACTAACAAGAGATTGCCCATTGGAAATTTCTCATGCCATAGTTTTTTCCAAAAGGAAATTTACACTTTTACTTGCATGTTAGGTGTAACCTTAGGTTAATCGTGTTCTCTTATACTTTGACTCTTCGTTATATACTCTGTACTCATGTTGGATGCCAACACTTTGATACGTTGAGTCTACACCTGTGTTGGATGCTCATTCCCATGTTCAAATAACATAGATCATAATTCCATTGCACTGGGATTTTTTTTCCAACATTCGCCTACCACCAAGACAACAATTGCCATTTGTGGTTTGGAAGATGGACAAAACATATCTAGAGATCTAGTATAATAATCATTTGTAACTGTTAGAATTAATTATTTCAGTTCTAAACTTGCTGTAAATAAACCTAAGTTACATAGTTTTTGCCAAACATATTCCTCGTAGTCCTACAGTAGGAACTATATTACATATATTTTATGTCGAGATATTGATACTCCTTTTGTATAAACCCACGACATTATAGAAATTTTATTATAATGTTTGAAGCCAATAATAGCCGTGCATATGTTTTCTTCTTTTTTAGTTTTTGCAATAATAGAAAAGAGCTGTCATTAAAGGTCCAATTAGTGTCATCTAAATCTGTATGGTGGTTACCAACAATCTCCAACTTACTCCTGGATTCTTTTGCGAAACATAACATGCTTCCATGAAGTGAGACTGATCATTTGTTGTTTTGCAGAAATTTGCTTAACCACTATGGAAAGAACCTTGGATTGGATCCAAGAAAGGTTCCTGGAAACACGGCTGTAAGTGGATTCGCTGAGGCAATAGCCAAAGCATGGAATGAATACAATAATACCAGGTCATTTATATGATATTTATTGTCTTACTGTCGTAATTAAGGAATTGTCTACCACTACTCACCCTTTTTTGTTTAAATATTAGTGCTGTAGTTACGATTGTTGTCCAAGGTGAAGAGCGCAATATGTATGATCAACACTGGCTAACTGCTCTTTTGAAGGAGATATATCCTTTGCCATGATAATATATTCCATAGAGTTTTCTTTAATCTTAAAGGCAGGGTAATGACGTTAACAATCCACAATAAGTTTCGCCATATCACATCTAAGGATGTTGGTGAAAATACATAAAGCAAATGGGCAATTGATAACAAAAAATTTACTATGTTGGCTGTCCCTTTTACATCTAAAATAACTTTCATCGACTATGAGTAATATGGAATCACTTGAATTTCTTCTTGCAATTGAATTCAATAATGTCTCTCTGTTTAGTTTTTTGTACCCTCTATCACTTTTCCTTAACATGTGAACACGCATGGCATTGCAACTATCCGCAAAACCTTATCTGAAATAGCCGCAAACGGAGAGGTCCTATCTGATGGGACACTTATCATGTATGGAATTCCTTCCCATAAAAGTTGGCCTGATCGTTGTGGACATGGAGATTAGTGTATTGGTGTTAGTAATATTTATGGTTCTTGTACTCTAATTTCAGAGATGGAAAACCAGTTGCAGTTGTTTATTTCAGAGCGGGTTATACTCCAAATGATTATCCTTCAGAAGCTGTAAGTAGTACTATCTGATGTTTCATGTATTTAATAATATTTATACTTTGAATACAAGTCAAGAAATGATGATCCTTCTCGGGATCTTTTATTTTTAAAATGACAGGAATGGGGAGCAAGGCTTTTGATCGAAAAGTCATCTGCTATCAAGTGCCCATCAATCTCTTATCATTTAGTTGGGACAAAGAAGATCCAGCAAGAATTGGCAAAACCAAATGTCCTGGAAAGGTTTCTAAATATTTTTAGGCTTTTTAACTTACTCCGTGATTATTTTAACGACAAAAGTATTCACAGGGTTTGTCTATTCTTGCCACTTGATAAATGCACTTGGCGAATGTTTCTTGTTTACTACATGCTAGCTTAATATCTATCTTAGAAATGTTTGTTTTTCAGGAATGAAAGATAGTGCATTCTCTTAACCATCAATTGATTTGGTTATGTGCCGAGTGACTAGTACAAGACAAGTAATATCTAGCTTATGTTTCAGGTTCCTCGATAACACTGAAGATATTGCAAAACTACGGAAATGCTTTGCGGGTTTGTGGAGTTTGTATGATGCAGATGCTGTGAAGTCTGCTATGGAGAAACCTGATTTGTTTGTTCTAAAACCCCAACGAGAAGGAGGCGGTTATGTTCTCCACCCTTCTCTTTACTCGGCTACCTTCTTTGCTTCCATTTCCTGACAATTTGGCATGCTGTGATCTTCCAGGGAATAACATTTATGGCGACGATCTGAGGAAAGCATTGACCGAACTGCAGCAGAAAGGCACCGAAGAACTTGCTGCATACATTTTGATGCAGAGGATCTTTCCGACGGCTTGTCGTGCTTTTCTGGTTAGGGAAGGTGTTTGGCATCAGGAAAATGCAATCTCAGAACTCGGAACGTATGGCACCTATCTAAGGTACTAATGCTAATCAATCTTCTTCCTCCTTGTTGATTGCCTTTGTCATGCTGAAGAGCCTGAAACTTTCGCAAACGCCAGGAACAAAGATAAAGTGATAGTAAACGAACAATGTGGCTATCTCATGCGGACAAAAGTTTCATCATCCAACGAAGGTGGTGTTGCTGCTGGATATGCAGTTTTGGATAGTATGTATCTGACATAACAATGTATGATAATCATGGTGATTAGAGAAAGAAATTGTTATATTTTATCTGACATAACGATGTATGATAATTAAGTACGTGCATTTGATCTTGACTGAATAATCTTGCCGAAAACTTACCACATGACTTGGAGCAGAGCTTGAAGGTAGAAAATTTTACTCTCTCTACCTTATCTATGCGAGGATTGTTAGATCAACGTGACAATAGCAAAATGGGTGGTAAAAGTTTTCAATATTTTAAATTTATCAAAATAACTTGAGTTTCAAAAATCTCGTTAAAAGAACTTGATTGCCTGTTATGGATGAGAGTGACAAGACTAAATCTTTTCTAATAATTTACCAGTAGATCAAGTAATTAGTAATGAAAGATCTTTGCTGCACCAAAATGCTTTCAATCCCACCAATTGATTGTTCTTCGTTACATTCTTCAGAAATGTTTCAGCAACAATCACACAGTACAATTAGTTTTTGGCTTGTAAACGCCAAACAACAGATTTGAAAATGATAACGGAAAGCCAAACAACAGATTCATAGTCGAAATGCAAAAGAGCTTATTGAACTTGCCATAGATCCTTCTCCAATTACTTCAATTTCTCGAAAAGATTAGGTGCAACCTGCATGTCGAAAATAGAAACTTCAGTTAAATTACATTCCTTGCTCTGTTCCAAGAGAAGGGATGCATGGAAGTGTGAAACTTACAAGTCCATC
>JBAMIB010000078.1:1569257-1581759 GCA_037177415.1 Kaempferia rotunda | reverse complement strand
ATCACTGCTACATCATGATTTAACTAATACAACTTAAAATTTGATACAAAAAATTCAAAATCATGTGACGACTATTATTGGGATTACAATGTTGCAGACATAGTCCCATATTGAAAACATATGGGAAAAATCATGAGTTTATAAGAGAAAGATATTTCTATTTGTATGAGGCCTTTTGGGTAGAGTTCAAGAGCAAAACCATAGGGCTTAGTTAAAAAGTGGACAATATCATACCAGTGTAGAGATATTTAAATTCTTTTGGACCCAACAATTAGTATTAGAGCCCGGATTGCCAGAAAGACTAACCACCAGCTATGCATAAGAGTCAAAATCCAATCGAGCCGTGTGAGTAGAAATTGACCTTGAACATAGAAAGTGGGGGCTCCCATGTACAAATCAAGAGGACCAGATATTAGGCAGGAAGTCCTAGTTGTGGCTAGGTAAGGAAGTTCTAGTAGATCAGTTAGACCGAGGGTCAAGAACTCCTAGTAGGTCAACAATCGGACGTCAAACAGATAGACTTTCTGTTTAAAAAAGGTATGTGGTACTTTGTTTGAGGGGGGAGATTGTTGAGATTGTAATGTTACAAACATAGTCCTATATTGAAAACACATGAAAAGATTATGGTTCACAAGAGAAAGATATCTCCATTGATATGAGACATTTTTGGTAGAACCCATGCACAAAACCATGAGAGCTTATGCCCAAAGTGAACAATATCATGTCATTGTGGAGATATCTAAATTTTTTTAAACCCAACAACTATATCATAACAACATCAAATTTATATCACACTAATTTGTTAATACAAATAGAAAATATGACTTTTACATGCAACCACACCATCAAAATTGCTCCAACTAGGTTTTGTCTGTCATTATTTTATGTCCAACCCTATATCTATAAGATTTCATTTCATTCAGTTTGAATTCAGTTGACCTCTGACACATCAAACTCTCGACATAGTGTATCACAAAAAAGCACAATCTAACCTGAAAGATTTAATCGCGCTCCTTGTAAAAATGATTTACAACCAATGATATGATAAATAAACAAATACTTACGATTTGCTTTGTGTCGACCAATTTACTTTAATCATTTTAAACTCTCTTGAGGAAATGGCTGGAAAACCTTGATGTCACATCTCAAAGGTTGTGGCATTTAGATTCATAAAAAATTCCACTTATACGTAAATGACATTGGTAATCAATACATATCAAAAGCTTAACGTGAAAAGAATATATAACTGAATACTTACAGTTGACTCAGACATAGAAGTGTATTTTTCTGTATCACCGAGAGAGTTGTAAATGTATAAACAAACCTTCTTCCAAGTCTATGACCATTAGATGTCAATGCTCATCTTTGTTATTCAGAGGACAGAAGATATATCTAATCGCGCATATTTATCAGTTTTAATAGTTTGTTGCAATGCGTCGACATCCATCATCTTAAACATTGCCTATGTAAACAAGATCCATTTGTAGTCTACTAAATACAAGAAAAAATAATTAAGATTAGTTCTAGTAGTCAAATACTTACAACAAACCCAACGCAACAAAATATGGATGGATAGTGTGGTGTGTCGAAGGTTTTGGCTTCATTTGCTATAATTGTAAAATATGCATTAATGTAATTGTTATGGGTGTATTGTGTCCAATCAAAGACTGTCATTAAATCTTCTATATCTAATGAGAAATTAGAGTTGGATCATATTGAAAGTGTCATAGCCCTACAAAAACAAACAACAACATAAGAACAATATATAAGATATTAATATTATTGACTATTATTCAATTCATTGCCATTTGTAGTAGCTACGAAAAATTACATTCAAATATTAATTAATTGATAATCAAATTTTACATTCATATGTATTCTTATCAACACAACCTCAAAAAGATAAAAACTGTTTTATTCTTGTTTTATACACTATATGATACTTTAACACAATTAATAACATTTTTTTAGATATTTATGTGTCTACACTACTAACCAACTCACTTTAATTGGCTGAGCTTCAATAATGCATTTGTTACCACATCATCTTTATTCTTCTTAAAGCATGTCTTTGCTTGCTGATCAAATACAAACACAAACATTTCATTGAGCAATAACAGCAACAAAATTTAACTATAATAGACTCTACATTCAATATTTTGATTTTGACATTCTCAATATCATCAAGCTGTTGAGTTGTAAGGTTGCAAACATAGTCTCACATTTAAACACATGGAAAAGATTATGGATTTATAAGAGAAAGATATCTCCATTAGAATGAGACCTTAGGCCCAAAGTAGACAATATCATGTTATTGTGGAGATATATAAATTTCTTTTGGACCCAACAATTATTATCAGAGCTCGGACTGCCAGAAGGACTAACTGCCGACAGTGCATAAGAGTCATGATCTAATTGAACCATGTGGATAAAATGTTGACCTCTAATAAAGGATTGAGGACTCTCATGTCTAAATCAAGATGACCATATACCTGGCAGGAAGTCCTAGTATGTTGGTTGGACCGAGAGGCATGAAGTCCTGGTGGGTTGAAAATCGAACTTGAGAAGGTTTGTGGTCCTTTGTTTGAGGGGGGATTGTTGGGTTGTAAGGTTGCAAACATAGTCCAACATTGAAAACACATGGAAAATATCATAGGTTTATGAGAAAGATATCTCTATTTGAATGAGGCCTTTTGGGTAGAGTCCAAAAGTAAAACCATGAGGGCTTAGGCCCAAAGTGGACAATATCATATTATTGTGGAGATATCTAAATTTCTTTTGGATCCAACACAAGTCTCATCTATTGATTTGATGAAACTGTGGCAACTGTATTTGAAGGGACAGAGTCGCAGCCTTCTACAACATCATCATGAACATTCTTCTCTTCCCCCTTGGTTATTTGTTTCCTGTAAGTTATCTTTCTCTTACTAGCTGAAGGAAATTTAAGAGTTGGTAGTGACCCAATACACTTTCTAGCCCCTTCTTGTATATATTGCCGGATTAGGCTCTATGACTTCTTTAGTTTGATCCAACCTCTTGTGATACCTTGCTCTATAGATTGCTTTGAAGATCTGTAATTTTATTTTCCTATTCAGCAATGATTTTGTCCTTTTCACTAATGCTAATATCAGCATTACTAGAATTTCTATCTAGTATTACAAGTAGTTCAATTATTTTTGTATCCTTCTGTTCAATCCTTTTGTTCAACTGAGCAACCAAAGTTTATATATCAACAACACTAAAAAAAAAGGGTTTTAGAAGCAGTTTTTAAAGACCTTTAGCAATGGTTTCCAACCGCTGCTGAACCTATTGCACCGGTTCCAGAACCGTTGCGGGTGTTGGCAACGCTAAATGCAACCGAAACAGTAAAACTAATCGGTGGTTTAAGCCCGAAAACCGCTTATAATGCATACCTTTAGAAGCCGTTAATAACCACTTCCATTTGTTTACCATTAAAAGTGGTTAGAAACCTCTTCTAATTCCTACCTTTAGAAGTGGTTACTAACCGCTTCTGAATGTCTAACCATTAGAAGCAGTTAGAAATCGCTTGTGAATATGTTTTACAAAAACGGTTTAAAAATGATCCTATATCATTATGGGCGGTTTAAAACCACATTAATATCGAATTTTAACCAATTAAAAAAATGCTATATCATATTTGACCTATACATTTATCAAAATTTCAAAACCAAATACAATATAAAATTAAATCAATTCACGATATTCACATTTCAATTCCCAAATTAAAATTAATTTATATTCATAACATATTGCATTACCAAAACAACATATAATATTCATACTCCATTCCAAAATATTACCATATCTCATTTACATTTTTCTCCACGTGTACTACCAACATAACCTTCTTTAATTCCCAAAACATATACAACCTTCAATAAAAAGTCTTCTCCAACCTTCAATAACATATTCAATGCATACAGCTAAGGAGATAAATAATGATATCAGGAGGATCCAATAAGAGGAAACCATTGTGTGTCTTCCAAGAGCTATTTTGGGCATATGCAAATATAGATACATTATATCCCTCCAAAGCTGACTGTTAATTCATTTGGATGCTTAATTACAGAAAAACCTTCATCTTCGAAAAGTGGCCTTATACGACAATATACTTTAATATTTCCTGAAATAATAAAAACCTCAAAACATAAGAGAATTGTAACAGATGGTAACAAATAAGTTGTTTAGAAAAAAATATATATAACACATCTAATGATACTAAATCTAACATATATATCTTTATTAAAATAGACAATAGAAATATAATATCTAACGGAGGAAGGATATAACAATATATTACCATAATAAAAAGATCATTTTTTTAATACTTCAACACCGTGATCATTATAACAGATTACAATGTTTAAGAACATAAAAAAAATACAAATAATTTTTGCATTCCATTAAGGATTTAGAGATTACCTGCTGAGGTCCCACACCATGATCCTCCGTCCAAACCGCTAGATTTGTCTCATTTTTCAGACTCAAACCAACTTGGAAAACCTCCTCACTAATTGCAACACTATAGCAGTTGAAACAAAAAAAAAAAAAAAAAAAAAAAAAAACAGAACTTCACCATTGTGGGCTTGAACTCTTTCGACTTTTGGATCTTCTTAAGCTCCTCCTGCAGTTTTTCGTGCTCCTTCCCACGGTTCTCAATCTCCTCATCCTTCTGCTTCAGCTGCTCGTCGCGTTGCTTCAGGAGATCCTCCGCCTTCTCCTTCTCGAGCTGGAGCTGCTGGAGCCTGCCCTGCAGCTGGAGCAACTCGTCTTCGAACGAATTCTTTCCCGCTGACGAAGACTTGGACTTCTCTTTCTTGGCGTTCTTGGGCGAGACAAGGGAAGAGACGCCTTCACCGACCTCTTTTATAACTCCGGAAGCCGGAGAGGACGATTCAGAGATGTTGACCTCGCTTGAAGACAAGTCCTTCAGCGCCTTCCTGCCCCTGCCCTTCTTGTGCACCGCCGCCGCCATGGGTCGATCAGAGGAGAAAGGAGAGAAATGGGATTAGGGCGGAGAATGAAGAATGAAGACGTCGATGGGGGTTTATGTAGCAGACGGGAATAACGGTCGTATTTTTCAAATTTTGAAATCAAACAAGAACAGGCAATTTAAGCTTTTAAATGGAGCATTGAAACTCTGACCGTTAAAATAATAATTATTATCAATTTTTTTTTTAAAAAAAAGGGGATAATCTCGATATTTAAACTCCAGAAAATCACCTTTCTCAATTTTTAATGTCAAAAATTTAAAAGAAAATCTTGAAAAATACATCAAGGAAACCTGACATGACATAAATTTATCAGAAAAAGAAAAAGAAAATCCTTTCAAATGAAACATCTACAGCATTATCTTCCTTCTCTCTGCTCTGTCAAAACATGTAAATTTGTTAGCTCCAATTCAAATGAATCTATGTGGCAAAGATTCAATTTGAATCTAAATTCAGGAATGTTATCGAAAGAAGTGTAGCTATCAAGAAGATTTGATACCATCATTTGAATATGAATCAGCTTTGGCTACAACAAAACCAAAATCATAGCCTTCAAATTTTGATTTTCAATTAATACTATCCCCGCATGCTTTTTAGCCTTCTTATCCATTAGCTGCTAACTTTAGATCTTTCATCTGCTCAAAGTTAGCAGAAGTTGAGGATATCCTTTCAATATCTTCAAGCTCATTCATGTTCTTCAAACCGTGTGGCCTTTCGATCAGTATCATCGTTGTCGTTGGACAAAACAGGCGACGCTAATAGCAAAGCCGATGCAACATTTCTACTTCCATTACAATAAACAGAAACGAGTTTGGAGCAAGCACCACATCTCAGTTTATTCATTTTCTTATTCAGTAGCAAAGATTTGGCAGGTAGCTCCAGAAGTTCAAAGCAATGGTTGCATATCACGAAAGGGGCACCGCCAGCAAAGGAATGGCACAAACGTTCAGCGTGCTTGCCGAACAAGGCCCTCCGATGTACCTGAGGCTCGAGTGAAGTAGAAGGAGCACTTCTCAATTTTGAATTATAACTTCTAGACCTCAAGATCAAGGGAGAAGCAAGATGAGGTGATTCACTATTACTTGTAAAATATGAGTCTTGATTGCCAAATGTTGTTTGGTGGCCTCTAGAAACTCCTGAGAACTGTCTGCTCTGAGATGAAGGCACATTAGGAAAAGAAACTAGTTTGCTTGCATTGCGCTCCGATTCTCTTGAAGTCTGACTAGAAAGATTTCGGTTAAACGGCGATGAAGCACCGGGAAATGTATTGGCATGGACATGATGAGTGTAGGAACTGGAGGAAGCCGTTGATCTCACATGTTTGTTTGTGACTTCACAAGTCTTTTGCAACTGATCTCTTAATTCATCAAGCATTCTCAAAAGCACCATTCGAATTGGTGCAAGGTTCTGTTTCTTGTCCAAATCAACGTCGGTAAATGCACCTCTTCGATTCTGATGGTAGTAGTCAGATGGGCCTTCACCAAGATAGCTAGCAAGTTGAACACCTTTTCCGAAAGATCTTGGATTCCAATCAGTCTTGGCATCTCGGACTACTTCTTGCTGAGCATAGAAAGATTTATCGACCAATTGCTCGGTTTCCCTTCCCTCATGTGAAATTGTCTGAGCTATTGCTTTCCCACTTTTACAAGTATCATCAACCGGTAACGTCGGTTGATACAGATCATCAATACGATAGCGCTGTGTTTCGAACTTTTTGGCCGGATCATTTACCTTCAAGTAGTTCTTTTTCCTCGTAGTAATGTTATGTTCACTTTCACTTACAATAGAAAGGGTTGTTTCCTCCTGTCTCCCTGTCTCATCTGGATTACTACCGAGATCGGGCTCCAAGCTTGCATCTGAAACCATAGCTTTGTTCTCTGAAGTTCTCTTCGAGATCTCAAGGTTTTTGACCTTAATTCGATCAAGTTTATTGGACGAAGGTTCAAACCTGGGAGATGATCCCTTTGCTGTATCAACAAGAAAAAGACACAAAATCCGACAACTCAAAATTCACAAAATAAGAAAAAACAAACCACTGGATTTTGCTGAGATCTACCAAATCACATAGCAAGATTATAATTTCAACGAATAGATCAGGTAACTTCAAATTTATTCCAGGATAAGAACAAATGAGTTAATTTTTTTTTCTCCGGACACTTTGTCGATCGAAACCACAGATACTACATGCAGACAAGAGACATAAGAAAGAAGGCATAAAGAAGCTGAAGAATCACCTTGAAGAGTAAGGCGACCGCAGCGATGGAACGAGACATCAGCGAGCTCCGGAAGAAGGTTCTGGCAATGTAGGCATCGCAAAACTCGATCCTTAGACTCCCCGCCTCGGTCCTCCATCTGTCACCGCAATCACAAACCCTATCACGTTTCCTTAATCCCCGCCCCCAAAAACCCTAACGCCGTCCAGATTAACGTCAAGTACCCACCTTTTCCTCGCCTCCTACAAATCCCCACCAAAATTCCAACTTTCTACTCTTGCATCACCAAAAAGGACTCGGTTTCACATCAAGCGGACGTGATCGAGCACCGAAATGAGAGGTCAAGTCAGGGGCAGAAGGAGATCAAAACCGAACCTTTCGCGGCAACCGGAAAGGAGATTCCTCTTCTGCTGACTCTCCACTTTACTTCCGCCGAGACTGGGCTCTCTTCGCCATGAGAGACAGTAGGTGGATCGAGAAAGAGGCGTTGATTCGAAAGGAACGGAGGGAGCGAGGGAGGGAGGCGGGGTTTTGGAAGACGTGACGTTGGCGTGACGATCTTAATCATCCGGCCGTATTTTTACAAAAAAACTATTTGAATTTTTATTATTACTTTTGGATTTCCATCGGAGTTCTCGATTCCATGAGCATTCGGTAGAGCAGAGACAAATCAAAAGGAGATGTTTGACGATGTTAAAACTTTGTGAAGTCTTTTATAAATGTGAGAAAGTGAACGTGACGACTTGATGTTCTATACGTGTCAGACATATCCGGTGCTTTCCAAGGTCAAAGTCAAAGTCAAAGTCAACCAACTAAATCAGAGTTAATGATGTGAACTTGATCTTCTATAAACTGTTTTTCCAAGTCAAGCAACTAAATATTCTATGTTTGACTTAGCCTTCTTTGCTTATTTCTGGCGATGCTAATTACACAAGGGAAATCGTTTGTTGCTTTAAGGAAATTCTTTCAACATGAGGAAACAAGAACTCAAGTCCGTTTGCCCACTTGACAATATACAGAGAAAATTCCAAAACTGATGCCACGGCGAAACAAACCAGGTTTTCTGCAATCTAAAATACTTCATGAACCAACAACATGTCACTAGAGAAATCTCACTCGCGATCCTGTTCATTGTCTTGTTGTGCCGATAGAGGAGGAACCTCTTGATGATTTCAGACGACCCTGATGTCCCTCTAACCTTGCTTCCAGCAATCTTGCCTTCAGAGTATTAGAATTTACACCAGCTAAGTTCAGTGAAGAACAAGTAGAGGTACCGAACTGGCAAGATTTGTGTTGATCGATGATGCGATCATGACTCACAGTTGATGTATCATTAAGAAGCTCATCTGGAGCAAAGCCTCGTCCTATGATAAGTTTGCCAGTCAACATGGAATCATTTTGGATCTCTCCTCTATCAGACTTCTCGTGAATTTCATGAGCTTTTAGGCGATCCAATCCAAATTCATTATCCGGCAGTGATTTCATATCTTGTGAAGCTTCATGAGAATTGATATAGTCAGAAACTTGAGCTTTATTTGCTCCCAACTTATTTGTATCTGTTCCTTCAGAATCAACACTCTTGTCTGCAAGTTTTCCTTGTCTTCCATTTAAATGATGCGTTTGGCTCCCACAGAATTCAGTTTCTTTCCACAAATCATTGTTCGTTCTCTTATCAGAAGATCCTATCTTTTCCACGTAAGAATTTAATTTCGTAGAAGAAACTAACTTGTCTGTGACAATTGAAACATTCTGATGTGGAAGGCCAATGCCGTTTAATTCAAAGCAGTGCAAATCACTTTCAACAGAATTGTCATCTTCCTCGGCATTGTCATCATCCTCTGCATCTTGAGGTGCACTAGTAGTTCCATTCAAGTGCATAGACTCAAGTGATTGCCGTCGGACATTGATCTCTCGCTTTCCATCTTTTTCAAACACATTTCCATTATTTATCTCATCTGACCTATTAGCTTGAATAAAGGCTTTAATTTCACTTCCTAATCTGTCTGCAACCATGGATCTATTAGACAGATCTCCTTGAGCTTCAGCAATCTTCATTTGCTCTCTCTCATCCAGCCATGCTTCTGCAATATGAAGTACCAAGCGGTCAACTTTGTGATCACAAACTCTTTGGGATTTTTGCTTCAACAGCCTAACTTCATGTTCGTAATCACTGATTCCCTTAGCAAAAGCATCACAGAGTTCTTCAAGAAGAAGATTTGTCTTGCTCACTTTTTCTAAATCTCTTGCAACATTCATACAAGCTGCTTTTGCTTGAGATAACTCTCTGCCAAGTTTTCTGTGTAGACTCTCAGAGCGTCTTCTCAGCCGTCTCTCATCTTCAAGCTCTTCCTTTATTGACTGCACTGCTGCTTGGATCTTTTGATGCTCTTTGTTCCTCCTAATTTTGTTAGCCTCATTAATTTGTTCCACTAAGCTATCCATTTCATTGTGAAATGCATGCCGCTCCTGCATCAGTTCCTTAATCCGTGCCTGTGCATGTTCTAACTCCATCTTCAGTGCTTTCACTAGTGCTGCATTGGACTCCTGCTGTTCTTCCAGGCTCCAGATGTGATTGAATACTTTTAAAAGTTCTGTTGATCTCTTTGATCTAAAGCCTGTATCTCCAAGCTTACCCTTGTGATCGACAGCACTGACAGGATTAATGGCTCGTCCAAAAGAAGAAATCTGTTGTTTGACGCGAACTGTTAAAAAATATTCTGCTAGACACAAGGATCTTACTAGAAATATCAAACAATGCATTTGCCATATCGCCGACAGAGTTGTTTGATAAGACATTCCATTGTGTACAAATTGCAAATACTAGTGTATTCACTTGCCTGGATTAACTAAAATCACGAATAGTTGGGCATGGCTCCAAGCAACGACCACAACAAAAAGCAGCCACAATGGTGTTAACCAGAGTATAAACTAATAAAATGAAACAAGCATTACCTGCGAGCAGCTCGTATAACTTGCAGGAGAATCAAGCTTTAGGATTTTGTCATTGAGATCATGATGTTTACTTAATGAAGTTTCACCACGCTTTCTCAAACTGCCTTCATCCTGAGGCCGGAGAAAAAAAAAATAATAAAGTTACTAAGGACCTGTTCAGGCTAGCAAAGTTTTTTTCCCCCAATAAAAAGGAAAATTTTTAATTTTTTTTAAGAACCATAAATCTGTTTGCCATACCTCAACACAAAAAGTTCTGTAAATAATAAAATTTTATATAGAAAAAAAAAGTATATACCTGTTATTAAAAATAAATAACTGTGTATGATTTGATATATTTTAATTGTAAAAATAATACTTGCGATCCACTTTAGCATTGTGAAAATATGTCCAGAAAATATAATAAACGAGGATAATACTCAAATAGGTAGCAGATTATCAACATATAATCTAGTAGCGAAAGTTATTAGTTCCTCCACTCTAGTTGACTTACAAGTAAGAATTCCATCAACCGTGAAAGCAGAACTAGAAAACAAATACGAAGCTGAAGAAGGAAACATGAACAAGATGCCAGTTCTTTGCCAAGACAAACCACATGTGCTAATTGTGAGATTACAGAATGGGGATCCTTTTGTTAAAAAGATTAAAAAAAAAATAGATACATAATCCATAATCAGCTCTAATACTTCTCACTCGAGAAAACATACAAGTCAAGCAATGAATATGAGCTTATCTATGATAATGAAAGCCCAATGTGCACTCTTCCCTCTATCCTTGCACCTAATCAATGAAGATATCCATGATACCATTCTGATACTTATATGTTTTTCAAGTATTTATGAAACTATTCCATATCCAATCCCATCTTGTAATGCCTAATGTAAGTTAAGATTGCAAATCTTGTTAGAAGGATATTAGATGACCTCAATATATGTTCATAAAATTAGCCCTAAACTGAATGATCACAAAATGTCAAATTTTCATGAAACAGATTATCGTTTTCAGGAGCTTAACACTTGTATCACAAAGACATCACATTTTTAGAGCAATATACATTTCTCCATCCTTTATCAGGAATCAAAGAAATCCAGTTGTTTGAAATGTTTTGCATGGTGGTTTTAACTGAGTGATGTTCTTATAATGTGGCTTCTTTTGTGACAAATGGATGAAGGATTGTCTAAGAACCCACTTTTGCAAGCAAAAACAAAATGAACACGACATAGATAAGAGATCAGATCCTGGAAAAGAGCAGCTAATAGAACATAAATCTAAGAACTCGATTCATACCCAATCCTCCTGCCGGCGAGATGAAGACGGATGAAGGCCGTCCTCCAGCGCCTTCCCATTGCGGCGCTGGTGAGCGATCCTGGAGCACCGACGATCGGCCGGGGGCATCGGCCGCGGATCTTGGATTTCCCAAAGGCCAGCGCCGAGCTTGCGAGCGGATATCGACCGTCTGTGCACCTCGGTCATCCCGGGGTCAAACGAGCCGGCCTCCTCCAATTTCCAGGAGGGCGGCGGAGTGCAAGGACCGCCCCCTTTGCGCACGGAGATGGCTCTCCTAAGCTTCACGCCCAAAGGTGCCTCTTTTCCACCGCTTCCCACGCCGTCATCAATTGCCGCTGCTGGTGCTGCCGCTTTGTCCCTTCCCATCAGACCTCCGGAAATCACTCGTTCCTCCTTTGCTTTAGAAAACAATGAATCATTTTCTCTGCCTCAGGTGCCCTCGCTGCCATCTTTTGAGTTCTCTCCACTTCCTACACTAGAACCGCGTAGTAGGCTTGCTGATTCCAGTGCGAAATAGATTGTTTTCCTCGGTGGGACGGCAGGATTTGACCTCTTTTCCTCGCCGAAAAGGACTGAAATTTGCAGGATCAAACTTCTCCTTTCTCACGGGAAAGGGAAACCACCACATTCAGTATCAATTAGTACATGCATCTAAATTAGTACATGCATCTACTAGAAATTTCCAGTTTTTACTATAAATAAATAAATGAAAATTTATTGTTTTTTTTTGTCTTTTTTTTTTCATGACTTTGTGAAGGATTTTCAGTGTTTATTCGGTCTTACATTCTATCTCAAATTAATCCTTTTAAACGATTTAATTTCAGGCTATATAAATTACTTACACTGTTGGCTTTTACGTGAACCTTGAAATAAATTTTACAATTTTTTATGATATACAATATAGAAGTCCCCTCGGGGCGGTGCGATGGTTAAGGCATGAGAGGTTGTCACATGAGGTCTAGAGGTCGAAACTTGGCGTACCCGAGCATATACCTCCCCCATGTCTTAACCATTTGCACTTATGGCTAGTAGTCACCCGTG
>JBAMIB010000078.1:1450263-1463492 GCA_037177415.1 Kaempferia rotunda | reverse complement strand
TGCTGCAGAGACTAATTTGAGCGTCGGATGATCAAACAAGGGGACGCATCTCCTTCTCCTTGTTTGACTGCTAACGCTTTCTTCGAGTTGTATGTGAACAGGAAGCAATTCTTCATCTCACCGGTGATCTCTGAATCCACGTAGACGACGACTTTCCCGGTGTTCGTCTCCTCACTCGCAGTCAGGAACCATCATAGTTAGTAACAACGTCTTTTTTATTAATTTAATTTTTATAAAGATATTTTATTTTAGAAAGATTTATTTTCTTATGAGATTGAAATTGAAATTTATATATTTTAGTTTTTTTTTTTTTTTATCTCAGAGTCTAGAGTGTAAGCACCGGTTTAGTTGCATGAGGAATTATTTTTCAATTATTAATATTTTTTTTTGGTAGTAAATGACAGTTTTTCGTCCTTAGTTTTTTTGGGTTTCCCTTTCTCGCCAGCCAGCAGGTCTATCTTGACCTTCATCACTAATTTTATGTTCTGTTTATCAGATGAATGATAATTAGAGATAAAATAAGTAAACGAAGACAATTATCTTAATTCTCATGCAATTTCTTTCATCCTTAATTCCCCTGATCCGTCCTTCAAGATAAACACAAGATTAAGGCATCAACCGATGCAAAGATTAATATTCATAAATAGTTTGTTAAATCCAACACATGGAGTTTTGGAAGGTGCTGTGAGTCGTCTCTGTGACTTTCTTCTAATTCATTGATGGCCGAATCTAGAGGGAATGACTTTTCCAACCTGTCGGTTGAATGGCCGAAGCAAATACAATGCCTTAACAAATTGGTAACCGATACGACTCTGCTCGCATCATATTTATATTTTGTTGTCCGAGTTGAATCTAAGTTTGAATCCGCAAACACGTTGCGGGCAGATTTGGTAATTTATAACACAGTTTTTTTTTTTTTTTTGTGAGAAAAACAATTAATTCTGATTCAAACTAACAATGTATTGACTTAACAACTACACGTCGATGAGGTGTATTTAACCCTCACTAAACTACACTTACGCTAACACCATCTAGAAACCATGACCTTACCCATCCACCTCGCCAAATCACAAACGCGAAGTGCACGTTAGAGAAGAGGAAAGCGACAGCCATGGACTCCATTAAAGCCAGACCTCCGCGTACGTGTTGGAATTAGAAGCACGTACGCACTTGCATTGTCTTGGCCATTTCCACTCTCCCCAATTCTCCCCCTCGATATCTCTCCACCATGATAGACGTTTCCAACCAAAACCAGTTTAGTTTTGCAAATCCAAGAGTTGAAGATTATCAAAGTGCGACAGAGGAAGACGATCACAAGATTGTCACATTGCTTCGAAGAGCATCACTCGATTACGGTAATTATTATTATAAGCAAGGAAAGGGAGAGCATAAGGATGATTTCAGCAGTACTTCCTCGGATCTGTTGTGGAAGCACAAAGGCTTCCGGACGAGTTCATCAGCCAGAAGCTCTCCGATGCAGCACTATTCGACTTTGCGAGCTCAGGAGATTGCCAGGTACAGGCAGGAGATGATGGATTTGGTGAGAGGCATGCCGGAGTCTGCTTATGAACTATCACTGAGAGACATGGTGGAGACTCCCCGGTTAGTGAAGAAGGTGGAGGAAGCTACACAAAGGAGGCAGGAAGGGACCAAGAATAAGACAGACAAGGCCACATATAAGAGCAAGGGAACAAGAAGGCTTCCGAGAAATGATACCATGAATGGGTTGTTCCTCAAGACTTTTGTGCCAGTTTTAGGCGGAGGGAAGATGAAGAGGTCAAGTTCTAATTCTTTGGCAAAAGTGTCGCCAAAATCAGAGGAAAATGAGTTTGGTGACCAGGAGAACAGCAGCAAAAGCAGCTCTGAAACAAGTAGGAGAAGCACAAGTAGAAGTAGCAGCAGGTAAATTCTTCAGACAAAAAGCTGTTCTTACTCATTAACATATATAATCACTGAAATTTAACGTATTATTGTTTTGAGTTTGCAGGAAAATGATGAGCGGCTGCTATGCTTTCTTCTTCTTCACAAAGAAGAGCAAATCCACGGAAACATCAAAAGAATTCGTTGAGTGAATCTGTGTTAGATTCAGGAGGTTTACTACTATATGGTTATCTCATTGAAGACGAGAAGACAACACAAAATGGCTTATGCTAGTAGTGGTGTAGAACTTTGCTTGCTCAATTCTTTTTTTAATTTCCGGTACTAGAGCTTGAGAAGTTGGAAATACGGTGCTGATGAGATACGTGATGATGTATGTAATCACAGGGGCGATTGAGGATTTCAGAATTGGTTGCTGAAAAAAAAAAGCATTACGTCTTCCAGTTTTATTGTGCTTGTTGTTCGTAATAAAACACGGTTCAATAAAATTAATAGATGCATCGGCAGGTCATGCATCGTGTGAATTCTCTGTTACTTGTTGCAAAAGCTGATTTAAGCTGATCTCAAACGCCCTCTAGATTATGTGAAGAAAGTAATTTGCGGAGTTAATTTATAGCTGTCAGTTAGGTGACTAGTGGTGGTATGAATGTTTTTCCCCAAAAATATATATGGTTGAAAATTAATCTATGTCTCGTTATAATAAATATATCCTGTAATAAATTGGGCATCGAGGGAGGTCAGATCATCTGATCCATAAATTTATGGATTTAGGGATGACCCACACCTTATTTGAGGCCGGATTGAGATCGTAATCTGGCTGTAATTGTTTGCGGTCCATCGACGGGTTTACCCAGCCATTTAGGTTGTAGTTTAGGTCCGGGCGGTAGTGGCCGAGTTCATATTTCTGTCCCAAACTCACCGTGTCCTCATGTCCCATTGCCGATCGGACAAATCAGATTACATCTCAAAGATGATGTGCACATAACGAGGATATTGCACACATCTCAAGGATGTCACGACCGTCCAATCAGCGATGAGACACGGGGACACGATGAGTTTGAGACAAAGGATCCGAACTCGGTGGTGGTTGACATCAATGAATTTGTTAGGACGTGGTTTGATGAGATGAGTTAAGAATATTTTTGACATATTAATCTTAGTTAAAATATAATTTAGATTATAAGGCGTCAGACTAATCCAAATTATAAAAAATTGTTAATTAAAAATTATTATAAAAGAGTACTTAAAATTTAAGAAGAATATTAATATTTTAATTTGAAAGAGTTTATTTTAATGGAAATTTAGACTGTACGTTAATTAATCCCGTCTAATTTTGTATTATGTTTTAAAATATAAATCAATTATAAATAAATGTGTTCCTATAGTTTTTAATACTGATATGTAGTAAAAAAATCTAATCACAGCCGATTTATTGAGCAGGATAAACATTAATAGGTATAATAACTAATGGGTATTCCGATCTAGTTTTATACACGTTTTATTAAATTTATTTAACACTAATCCGGTAAATTAGAGTACTTTCAAAATTTCCTAAAAATACTTATATTAAAGGGTGGCATACTTACTATAATAATAGTATCAATTTTAAAAAAAAATCCCTCCCGACCTTAATTAATTTGATAATCTATTATAAATTGATTATATAATTTATTTATATAACTTGGAGGTGGATTGTGAAAAATACTTTAGTATAAATCATTTTTATTACAATATTACTTAGAAAGGCAAAAAAACAAAAAACAAAAACAAAACAAAAACAAAAAACAAATAAATAAAGGGAAGTGGGCTGAGGCCACCGAGGTGTCAGTGTGTCACGTTAAACGGTGCGTTGAATCCGACGGCGTCAACGTCTCAACGACGCGCTTTTACTGCCTCATTCTGCCAACCTCCGCCTCAGGACTCAGGAGCATATCCCTTCCTCGATCTCGATCCCCCCGCAGCATTGGCTGCGATTCGCTGCTTGTGCGGCGCCGAATAATCTCCTCTTGGATCCAATCGGCTTGGTGCCGCTGAGGTTCCAATAACTGCGGCGACGAGCGGCAGCGGCGGCGGCGGTTACGGTGGAGGGAGGGGCATAGGAGGAACCGGAACAATGGCGCCGCCGCCTGATGCCGTAGCAGGCGGGAGCTTGGTGGCTGTGGCTTATAGAGGCATGTCCGCCGACAATATCAAGGGCTTGGCGCTCGCCCTCTCCTCTAGCGCATTCATCGGGGCTAGCTTTATCGTCAAGAAGAAGGGTCTGAAGAAGGCCGGCGCGGCCGGGGATAGGGCAGGTGAGTCCGTGCGTTCTGTTTTTGGCATTTCCGTGGCTTGCTTCTACCCTGAGTGCACAGTTCTTGCTGATTTGCTCGAGTTCCTCTTTCTGTGAGGCTTTTGATATTCCTATTTTTAAATACTCAATGTTTACTTGTTTATCTAGTTCTCGAATTAAGTTCAAATCGTTCTCGATCAGTGTAACAGTATTGCCGCAAAAGATTTTTTTAGGGTAATCCGAGCCTGATAAATCATAATTTAATCCCAATTGCAAGTTGAGTGAAACAACCGGATGGATTTCACTTGACGGATGCACATCCGGGCACTGTCAAGCATAACCCTGTGAAAGAAATCTCAGTAAATGGCAGTGATAACTCAACATATGGAAACAGACTTTGCTTCATGAGCGGTAGGATATGAGTAATAGAAAATTTTAGCAGACTCCAAGTTGACCTTTTAGAAAACGATGTGGAATGTGTCAGCTATATCTGCAGCAAACAATTGCAAAGTGAGTGACGTGTTAATCATATGAAGTCCTAGTTATATGATGAATAAACTCAGTTGAACTAATTATTGATGTTGACCTTCCAGTTTGGTTTTGGAGGCATTTTAAATGACGTGGAAAGGGAAATTAGTTTGTCAATGGCTAATCACTGATAATGGCTCATGGTCAAGATATGCTGAATCTACTATTGCCAAGCCTCTCAGGAACATTCCAGAAACAACTTCAAGATGTAGGGCAACAGTGTGGTTTAAGAAGACCTTCATTACAATTTTAACTATTGATAAGGCACGAGCATAGATGAACGTTAAATATGATAGAGTGGAGGTAGTTATAGCTCCAAAAGAAAACTGTTGTAAATTAAAATTGTATTAACTCTCAAAAACATAATTCAATACATGAGATCCTAACTATTTTATAGATTGATAATATGACTTATTCTTCGTAAAATAAAATATATTTTCAAATAATAAACTTTTGAGGCATAGTATATGCTTCTTGTAGAGGTAGTAGAGGCCATGGTATAGGGTTTAGTGAAAAAGTATAGTTTCGGGTTTTGGGGTGAGGTATGATGCTCAGAGGCAGAGATAGTAGCGGCTGGAATTTCAAGTTTAGGGAAAAGGAACTTGGTCCGGATACCATGTTATAAATTAAAATTGTACTGACTCTCAAAATCATATTTCAATACTTGCAATCCTAATCCCCCTATAAATTGATAACATGACTTATTCTTTATAAAATAATAATTTTTTCAAATGATAAAAGAAAAACACTGTGCTATTATAATTTTCTAAATTCCTCTAAAAACATGGTATAATAAAAATTATTGAATATTTCAATAGAAGCTAACACATATGTAACAAAAGGAATCAATTGGGTAGATTTTTTAAAAATAAATAAAAAATCTTGATCATTCTAGATGTGTGTCAATTGGGTAGATTTTTGCATAGGAAAATTGGCTTATGGACCGTGCTTGCTGTCTCGATTGGGTAGATTTTTAAAAATAAATAAAAAATCTTGATCATTCTAGATGTGTGTAACTCTATACACATTGTGTATTGTTTTGAATGAAGTTGATGAAAGGAGAAAATTCAATTTTTAAGAAGGAAGCTGTGACAAAAAATTCCTATGGATTCTTAAATTCTTGCAATATATATATATATATTATCACTGTACTATAGATTTCACTAACTTTAAACTCACAATGCCTACAGAACCACATTACATGGGTATTATTCATTTTATCTAAAACCGATTAGATTGAATGGATGATAAAATCATATTACCTTCTTAAATTGTAAAACTTATGATATTAAATTTGATTGAATGGACGACAGAGTCATATTACATTATTAAATCATCCAACTTATTATATTAAATTATGTATCTTGTATTATCTTGATATGTGGGAAGTCACAAGATTAATCTGTTAACTAAGTATTAGGACATCTATTTTGGTTCTTCTGTTTAAGGGATGATAAAATCTTGCCATGATTAATGACTTTTTGATTGATTAGGAAGAGGGGTGGTTCTTATAAAAATGTTCATGGGTCATGCAGGGACTCAGCTCTCTATTTTTTATGATCAACAGATAGTCGACCATTATTTTATTTATTGAATTCAAATGAATAGTTTATTTTATTTTCTCTTTCAAATCATTTCATGATATATGCTCGTTTAGTAATATACTAAATTAAACATTTGCTTTGATATGTTGTTCTTGATCCACTCATGAACTCAAACAAGTTTCATTTGATTGCAGGTTTGGGAGGTTATTCTTACTTATATGAGCCACTTTGGTGGGCAGGCATGATTACTAGTAAGATTGCTTTATTCTTTTCATTGATATGTTGCATAGTCCTTTTCTAGTAAATGCCATGGCCATGAGGATATGTGTAGTTATCAGGGGATCTTACTCTCTTGTAATTGATTAATGCTTAATTGCGCTTGAGTGTATTAAATTGCCTACTGGACCTACTGGTCAACTGATGGGAAAAAAGATATGCTAGACTAGTGGTATGAATATAGAAAATTCAAATTCAAATCAAGGACCGGTATGTTCACCCTAACCTTTTTTTTGTTTAGTTAATGCAGGTGGTATTCTGTTTGTACTGCACAGACTATTGAATGTCAAATGATGATGAAATTGTTTATAAATTTGTAAGAATGAGAAATTTCTTTATCAAATTGTTTTAAGGATTTTTGTTTCTTGTTCATCAGTTTTATGATATGCTTCATATTTATTAGCCAGACTTCTTTCTTTTATCGCATGGGTCATCTGTTGCTTGAATGATTTTGGTACTCTTCCACTTTCTTTCAGTGCTAATGAACTCTAACCTTAGTGACTTGATGATCAGTGATTGTTGGGGAAGTTGCCAATTTTGCTGCTTATGCATTTGCTCCCGCAATTCTCGTAACTCCACTTGGGGCACTTAGCATTATAATCAGGTAGCTAACTGACTCACAATTCATACATTACACAAAAATACAAAATATTCACATGCTAAAATCATCATTCTATCTTTCAGTGCTGTGCTGGCTCACATTATACTGCGGGAAAAGCTGCATGTTTTCGGTATTCTTGGCTGTGCACTTTGTGTTGTGGGATCAACAATGATAGTTCTTCATGCTCCACAGGAAAGGGATATCGAGTCAGTGAAAGAAGTATGGGATCTTGCTACTGAACCAGGTGTTTGGCTGTTTGTATACTGTTGGTGGCAAAGCAATATTACTAAATTCACACTTATTTGACCTAATTATTTATTGGCTATGATGCTCCCTGGTGTTCCATTTGAATTTACTGGACAAACTACTTAAAGAGTTACTAAGATTCATTTACATGTCCTGCAGTTTTTCTCTGCTATGCAACTATTGTGATTTCAGCCTCTTTAGTGCTTATATTCTGCTATATCCCCAAGTATGGGCAGACAAATATAATGTTCTATCTTGGTGTTTGCTCGTTGGTTGGTTCTCTATCGGTATCCACTTACCCCCATACAGGATTTCATATTCAGTCATTCTTCAATTTTTTGTTGAGTTTTATGATGTTTGTGTAAACACATTTGGCTGGACAGGTCATGAGTGTCAAGGCCCTTGGGATTGCGCTGAAATTGACATTTTCTGGAATGAATCAATTGATATATCCACAAACTTGGGTGTTTACCATTATCGTTCTTATTTGCGTGGTTACACAAATCAACTATCTAAACAAGGTAGTGTGCTGGTTGTTTTATGTTAAATATACATGTGTGTGCAACTCTGTGATTTCTATGTATTGGACACACCTAATCATAAATCTTACTGTGCTCAAGGTTATCTGACCTAGTTCTTGAATCTCAAGGATTTTCATAGATTCAAAGTAGCATACAAGTAGTTATAGACAATGATATTCTTCTTTTGTTTGTTTGAAGAAAAAGCCTAGCAATTACTACAGAATTCATCGAGCACCATAAGTTCTACTTGTGCATATGCCCTCATTGCAGTATCTTCTTGTCTGATCACCTTTTGCTAATTTTTGTAGCACCACCTTTTGATCATATTGTTTCAAGCGTTAACTGTAAATGTTCTCCAATTTCTAAGACCATAATTTTTAGCTTCTGGTCATAACGAATCTATTTATAGGTTCTTGATTATTCAACTTAGTTAGATGAACTAGTTCAGTTCATTGGAATAACTAGTTAATTGGACAAAATTATATATGATTCCAATCTTTTATCTCTCTCCTTGTTCTTCTTGGAGTTTTATCTCCTTGTATTTATGCGTCTATTCCCATTATCCATTTCTATAATAGAGCCATTAATGACAACTGAAAACATAACTGACAAAGCAGTAACAGTCATCTAGTTTAGGAGACTGAAATAGGTTTGCTAGAAAGTGTTGTACATAAAAACTCGGAAGTTATACATAACTGTGATGTGCTATCGGTTGACGAACTGAAGCTTATCCATTCTTTTTTTACTTGAAAATTGTGGAGCACCCTATCAGAATACACAAAATAAAAACATCATACCAATAGTTTAGCCATCTGATCGATATCTATGGTAGCCATCTGATCCTTGAGATTGTTCAATGTTATGGCCCATAAAATTGATACTGTATTGTTGTCATTTACTTGCAATTTCTTGGGAACTTCTCATGAAAAATTTAGATTTAGATTTCTGTGTTGTGTTTTTAACTGCTGCATAAGTGTTAATTTTTTTGAGATTGAACCAAAGTTCATGCTCTCTAATTTGTCCCATAATAATTGCTTGGCTACATTATTAGTTTATTACACACTATTATGTTAGTAATTCTTAAACTTGAACAACCTGATTCATGTCTTGTTATGCTTACTATTACTGTACTAGAACACATGGCCTTAAGCTTAGGGCTTGAGTTATCTGCTGCAGAATTTGCTTATTACATTGACTTAGTAAGATGTTATGATGAAAGTACTGTCTCAAGTACATATTTTGTTTACACAGGGGGATGATAAATTTAAATACCTAATTTTGTTAGTTAACATAATGTACCTATAGGTTCCATATCAAAATATCAATGTTGAATAGTAAATGATCCACCACATAAACTGGCTTTTTACATAGGTGGGCATGTTTTCACTATATATTCTGAATCATCAACCTTTTTGTGTATTGTAGGCAGTTGATACTTTCAATATTGCTAGACTTGCTATTGTTAACTAATTTTTTTTTCTTTTAATTGTAGGCGCTTGACACTTTCAATACCACTGTAGTATCGCCGATTTACTATGTAATGTTTACGTCATTGACCATTTTGGCTAGCGTAATCATGTTCAAGGTAGGGTTTTACATCTCCTTTGTATTCTCATTGAAAACATTAATAGTGGGTGTGATAATGCAAAATTCTGTGCTAGTTTTTTGATTCTGCTTCATTTCTTCAATACTATCCGTTGATATTTTACTGTGTGTTTAGATTTTTCTACATCTTATTTTAAGAAAACGATGTACACTCTCATATGTTCACTTTTCTTCTTTTATATACTCCTTTACATGATCTCCATTTATTCAACACCCCTTTGTTTCTTGCCTTCCTTCTATTGAATTAGCAAATGGAAAAACCCATGATGTAGCATTTTAGACTAACAGTACCTCATGATACTTTCTACAATTCTTATTATTGAACATTTGCTCTTGGTGACGTTTTGTATATCCAAAGTGTTAGGAGAGATTTAATATTCGGTAATGTAACAAACACACTTATATTTAAGCCGGGCAAGTTTGTACTCCCAAAAAGGGGGGCATATACATAGGCAAAAGCTACACATTTAATGGTTTGTTCAATCTAAATATCAATAAATTTCATTGCTCCACTTATTGATTGATGTGTTAATATATGGTATGATAGATTATGACATTAAATTTAAGAAATATATGATATGATACAATAAAGGAGAGTTTTGGCGCAACGGTAAAATTGTTGTCATGTAGCTCCGTGGTCATGAGTTGTCGTGAAAATAACCTCTTGTAATACTGCGTACAATAAATCCAATGTGATCAGAGTCTTACCTTTTTCTGAAATCCTACATTGGTGGAGGCTTCATGCCCCGGCTACCCTTTTATATTATATGATATGACATGAGCTAATTCCTAGTGTTGATAATTCAATTACTTAATGCATCACTTGTAAAAAAATAAATATCACTAGCTAGGAAACCCTTTCATAAGGTAGAAATAATATTTCATACCTAATGATGTATGTAATTTGTATGCCCCCGGTAATATTGATTTTTTTTTTTTTGGTTACCTTTCTATCAGCATATGTAGCTTATATTTGGCTATATGGTTTTATGAATTTCTTGATATATACTTCCATTGCAGGATTGGGATCGACAAAACCCCACACGAATTGTCACGGAGACGTGTGGTTTTGTGACAATTCTTTCTGGCACATTTCTGCTTCACCAGACAAAGGACATGACTGATGATGGTTCATTTGGTATATATATACACATTGGTTGCTTTTAGGAAATATTATACCTTATCATTCTGATTGAAGAACTCAAACATATTTTGCTTTGCAGTTTTGTCACGATCCCTGTCTCTGCGACAGCCTAAGCATGCCGATGAGAATGGTGTAAGATACGAAGGAATACCTCTAAAGTATGTCGAGGCATAAAATACTCCTGATGGCCTTTGCATAGTTACACAATGTTTTATATATATATATATATTCCAATTTGTGAAATAATATATTTTTTATTCTTTAAGTTAAATTCCAGGAAACCTGATATATATATAATGACATCCATTTGTAATATTCTTCTCATTCTATATACAAGATATTTGCTTCAAAATTATCAAACTTCTGTATTAATTCCATATGGAAGACTATATATATTGGAAGATTTTTATGTGGACGCTTATAGCGCGATTGTGTCCCGCCCTTTTATCTCTTTCTCTCGTTCTCTTTACGTAATAACCATCAAAATAATACCTCCACTCTTCTTTTGAGCTCTATTAATTATTCCAAAAACACCCTGTCAACCCTTTCTTCTTCCTCCTGCCAAGCCATGATATCACCGTTACCAATTGATCGATCATAATTGTGAAGCAGTGCCGTTACATGCAAATCATGTGATCTGATCGAGCCGTGCGTGCAAATCATTGAGAAGCCAACCTCGACCGATCGATGCAGCCGCCGCCGGAAGAGGGAGGAACAGCCCGCCGCTTCTGCGTGTGGTTCGTGTCCTGCTCCCTTTTCCTGGCGCTGCTCGCCGGCGGCATCCTGCTCGTGTTCTACATCGTGCAGCCGGAGTCACCCGACACGGCGTGGTTCCCCGTCGCCGGCATGTCCCTCGTCGCCGTCCCCTGGCTGTTCTGGCTCGCCACCTGCACCTACCGGTGCACCAAGATTGGCGACGTCGAAAGGAGGCCGCAGCGAGCCGCCGCCGCCGCTCCCGTCCCCAATAACAAAGTCTCGCCGGTCGGCGGCGGTGATGACTCGTCTCGGAACTCGCGCGAGAGCGAGGCGCCACTGGCTTTCAATTAATTAGGCTGCAGAATCTCTCCTTCCTACTCTTCTCTTGTGTTCTTTCGGCTGTAAATATTATTAACAATATTGACTTCTGCAAGTTTATCCGCCTTTACGAAATTAAAGAAAACATTATTGATTGAGTTGTATTGCTTTCCTAACAAAATCATCACTGCTCATATTATAACAGATCTAACATCTTTTTCTTCCATCTTCAAATGAAAAACTGCAGACCAACGTTGTCGATACACAATTTTATTTTGAACCATATCTTAAAAAAAAAATCCTCCCATCTCCTAATTAACTTAATGATCGATGGTAAACTGACGAAACAGATGATAACGAGCGTAGGAGCATAATCATAATTAGCGTTAGATAAATAAAAAGCTAGACTAATTGGTGGATCACTAACTAATCATCTAATCCTTAAGATATCCCCAACGCAACACTTTTATATGCATTTTATCCACGTGCTGTCTACTGTTACATTGCACATTAATTTGACTAACATCAATGTCATAACACGTGTCCTGCATTTAATTATCCGTTCCACGTGCCATTTTCTAAGTGGTTAAGAGTAGCGCCCCATCATTCAATTCATATTTTTTTAAAAATTTACACGTGGCATTTAATCCGGATTATCCGTGTAAAGAAATTTTATAATAAATTCACATATAAATATAAAATTCTGACTTAGTAGCACAAGCCGGACACTTGGCACTTGAACGCGACATTTATTATGAATTTTAAAATTTTTTTATTTAAATTTATTTAAAATTTAGGTTCTGGTGTCGGAGAATTTTATATATTTCCCATTTTTGTTACTGAAAATTGGAAATTGAGCCCTAATATATAGATCTAAATTTAGAGTTTTCAACGCTGAACAACACTCAGTCAACACTTCTTCAGTTAATTAATTAGCTAATTAATAGCTGGCCTTAAATGGCCGGTAGACCTGCAGGTCGGTGACGATCCCGGCGACGGAGCCAACGGTCCCGGCGACGGTGATCACCAGGCAGGCCATGCTCAGCGATTGCAGGCACACCCACTGCGTGCTCCTCCTCGGGATCCTCTTCTGCACTATGTACATCTCCACCGGGAAGTACACCGTGAGCGGCCAGAAGCCGAGCGCGCCGAGCAGCCCCACCACGTCGTTGAAGAACGGCAGCAGCATTGAGATCACGGTGGTCACCACCACGAACGCCGTCCGCCAGACCATTCTGAACAGTCTCAGCCGGTACCGCTTCGCCGGCGTCACCGGCAACGAGATCTCCCGCGTGACGAACCCGGACTCGGGCCATTTGGTGGACGCCCAGTTCTCGACGAAGGCGAACAGAGGCTGGCAGAAGACCTGGTAGGCTCCGACGAGGTGGACGACGATGGCGGCGTTGGCGACGTCGAGGAGCCAGAAGGGGTCGTAGAAGCCGAAACCGGTGAGTAGGTTGCTGGGCGCCTCGTCGCCGAAGGCCGCGTAGCCCATGCACCCGCACAGCATGTAGAAGACCGTCGTCGTGATGATGCTCACCATCGACGCCTTCTTCATCACCTTCGCCTCCGACGGCGGCGGCGCTTTGATGGTGTCCTG
>JBAMIB010000078.1:1423560-1436906 GCA_037177415.1 Kaempferia rotunda | reverse complement strand
AAAGATTGAAATATTTCATTATCTTACTCTGCCTAAACAACAATGTCTTAAAATATCAATCTTGTACTTCGCACTAGTCTGAAATACGATGACATGCAGCAGCAACAACGACTAAGTCTTATCTCACTCAGTGGGATCGGCTATATGATCCTTTTACGTCATTGAGCTTTATCTCCTATTATATCATTGTATATACTTAAATAAATTTTATCTTATTTTATTATTGCTAATTAAGTCTTTTTTGGTCTTCCTCTTCCTAGTTTGATATGTGTGTTTGTCAGAGTTTTACATTACCTAACTAAAACATTTATTCGTTGTCTAAGTATATGCCCGTACCATCTTAGACGTGTCTCTCATATTTTTCCCTCAATAGATGCAACTTCGACTTTCTCACTAATGCTCTCATTTCTGATTCTGTCCACCCTCGTATGTCCACACATCCACCTTAACATCCTCATCTCTACAACTCTCTTCTTCTACTCATGTGCTTGAGTCATAACCCAACATTCAACTCTATATAACATAACAGATCTAATTGCGATTTTATAGAACTTTCCTTTTATGTTTTAAAGGTATTTTACAATAATTCCTCCATTTCAGCCATCCTGCCTATATTATATGTAAGACATCTCTTTCAATCTCTCCATTGTTTTGCAAAATTGATCCTAAATATTTAAAACTTTTAGTTCTGGGGAGAAATACAATGATATGCAAAGAATGAAAAAAAACAAGTAATCATAATATATAATAAAAGGTTGCACCAGCTAGAAAAGAAGGGAAGAGGCAAACAGCCTACCTAAGCTCATGATACGATAACCCAGAAAAAAATAATAACCTTCTCTTATTGGTAGAAAACCCTTCATCCATCATTAGAAAAAGATGATAATAGTTTGGAGTAAAGAGAAACAGACGATAATACCAAAGGACAGATAAGGACTTAGCTAAACATACAAACAACCGGTATCACCATGTGATAGTTGCCGAGTTAAAATTTGCAGACGAGTGGATGGGAATACCACATGTGCATGACAGAAGATTAATGATGATCAACCAAATAGGCACAAAACCAAGGAAAAGAAAGGCAACTAGTTTACTGATTGAGTAGGAACTAAGAAAACAGAAATAGCAAACCTTCCATCTCCGGACCTCTTTCTTTGTAACGACTTAGCCTTTGGCTTGTGTATGATCACCAATTTGGATGCTGTTAGACAGGTTGTTGATGGGAAATGGGTCTAGGGTTTAGGATCATGGAGCTCCCGCCAATGTGGATCCCAAGGAAGGATCTATCTATCCTATGCAGTCTTAGGTCTCCAAAACTCAGAACCTGCGATCTCTAGGTCTCCAAAACTCAAACTTGTGACTTTAGGTCAAGGAAAAATTTCACCATTGCTCCAAAGCTCCCCTTCATGTTGTTGTTGATGGTATGAAAGATAAACAATTTTTTTTAAAAAATAAAAAGCTATTTCCTAGGGACTTGTTGTGAATGGATACGCCACGAATGGACTTATGGTCTGCTGGAGCTTGCCTAAGATCTATTGGATGTGAGAGGAACCAGTTATCATGGAATTGGTTGGTTTCTGGGTACTTGAGACTCGATCGCGTTGAGGCTGCCGGATAGATCTTCAATCGCGTGGGAAATCAGTGGCGCCCAATCAAGTCACAACTGCCCCCAAACTCTGCGACTTCAGAGCTCACTGAGAATGCATCTGGTCGAATTGAATGGTGGAGATCAAGAAGACGGTTGCATAGATCGGCGAAAATGCGTGGCGACGAGTTGATCCTGCCGATTCTGATCGATCTACGTTGGAGATGGCAGAGACGGCAGTGGAGATCGAGAATAGGGGGTTGGAACCGTGGGAGCGCCGGCCGTGACCGGGAGAGGGCGATCAATGGGGATTTTTTTTTTGGTAAATTATCTTAAAATTTCCAATCAAAAACATAACAGCAGTCCCATATAAAAACAAATTAATTATTTTCACTCCCAAACCAAAGTAGGAGTATCTCCCTATCCCAAATCAGGAGGGTCGTTGGATGAAATCAGGAGAGACCAATATATAGATCTCTGATATGCTCTAACGGACCTCTTAATTTGGACCAGAAGGGGATCACAAAGGATCTCATTCATTAACCAAACATAATGGATACTAATTTATCTAATTGTCCTTATATTTTTTTTATAAAAAAAATATAAATGATGTATAATTTCTCCTAAATTCAACCCATTAAATTATAATCTAGTATATTTTCTATCAAATTGAGTATAATTTTTTTTACACATACTAATCGATTAGAAAATATATTAAATTTTCTTTAAACTAGGTTCAGTTAGATGGAAAATATATTAGATTTTTTTAAAATAGTACTAAATTTAAAAGAAATTATATTAAACAGGAAAAAAAATCATGCTCCATTTGAAAAAAAAAATATACTTAATTATAATTTAAATATGCTAAATTTAGAAAGAATTATACTTTTTTTTAAAAAAAATTATCTAAAAAATGAAGGGTAATTAGGTCATGATGTTTACATGGGAATTGAAACAAACAAAACTTTAGAGGCAGGGAATATAAATTAAAAAAAAAATTATATGGGGATTGCATGTAAAGTTGAAGTTTTGATGGGAAATTTTATGACAATTTCCTGTTAAAAAATATTTATTCTCTCTATCTTTAAAATTTTTAAAAAATATTTCAATATTATTATAGTAGCTTCAAATAAACTATTATAATATATTATTATAGTTAAAATTAATTTAATATTGATTAAAAATATTGTTTAATTAAAATTGATTAAATTTAATAAACGTGATTAAATAGTAAGTTTAATCAAAATAAACCAGTTTGGATTTAAATTTTGATTACGTATATAACTTTGGCCCAGCTCTGGGAGTCGTGTGTTATTCTATCTGGGCTTTAGTCCGGAGATGTTCTATTTACTTTAACATGGATATGAAAGGTAAACAAAATTCAAGGGTGAAAAATTATTTTATGAGTTAAGAGAAAAGGGTGAAACAAATCTTTTTTTAATGTATTTGTTTATCTTGATACGTAATTTTATAAATAAAAAAGATACCTACATCATTTTTTTAATATAATTTTATGAGTTAAAATGAGTATATGAGTCATTTTTTTTACATATAGTATAATTTTATAAATATAAAAAATACATGTATTATTTTTTTCATTATTTACTTTCTGTCCAATTTTAATGCGATTAATTTTGATTTTAAAATTATCTAAGAATAGATTGTGTTTTCTTCTCTATAAAAAATTTAATAAAGTGAATAATATAAAAGTTTTCACTGTAAAACATTTTTTTAATTTACAGAGTTGGTTAATCCGATTAGTTCATTGATGGTCGGCAACAGTAATCATCCGTGATTTATCTCATCTGTGTTGATTACTCGTAATTTACTTTTTCCGTTTGACCTGGAGCCGGATTGACATGTGTGTTGGAATGAGCCAATCTAATCGCCTTTTGCCACATATATTTTTTTATTTATATTATTTTTTTATAAAAAAAAGTAATCGCTAGCTTTCTAATCCAATTTTTATATTTCAATTATTTAATTTTATTTCAATAGAATAAAAGGGAAAAAATAATTAAGGTATTAAAAAAATTTTATATTGATCTTTTCTGTTTTCCTATATTAATTATATATTAACTTTTTTATTCGTTAAATTCTATAAAAAGAGGATGATCCAAACGCCATGTATTCATCTAAATAAAGTAATAATATAACTTAAATTTCTTAGGGTAAGAACGAACGCCTTATTTAAAGGGAGGATGAAGAAGAGATTGATAGATAAGACGTCTCCTTCAGGGATGAGGACGATGCCCAGAGATAATGACGGTGAGGAGGAAGGAGAAGAAAAAGGAACATTGATGTCGTCGGATGCCATTCTACCTGATGAACTCTTGCAGAAGGTGCTCTCCTTTTTGCCCACCGGCAACATCGTCAAATTGGGCATCGTGTGCAAACGGTGGTACGAGGTGGTTCACTCCAGCCCTCCGTCGTCGTGGGCGATGATGGCGCCGCAGAAGCCATTGTTCTTCAGATCTTGCTTTACCGATGACTGCTCCTTCTCGAGCGTCGTGTACGACCCATGTCTCCTCCGGTGGTACAACTTCGACTTCCCCTGCTCAGAACAGAGCAGCATGCGCCACGCTTCCTCCTCCTGCGGCTTGGTCTGTTTAATGAGCCCCAATGACGGGAACCGATTATTGGTTGGCAATCCCATCAAGAGCGACTGGAAGCTGCTTCCTCAAGTCCCCGGCGACTCTTCCCCCTCCTTCATCGCGCTCGCCTTGTCGTTCGACCGCCGCACGCGTGGCTACACCGTGGTCGTCGCCAAGTGCACGCAGCTGCCGGCGAAGCCGTGGCAATGGCACTTAGCTGTCCACATCTATGAATCGACGACGAAATCGTGGGCCGCGCCCTTCGCCCGAGGCATCGGCTCCTGGATGGGTGGCAACGAGGCCGTCATATGCGACGGCGTCCTCTACTACTTCATCAGGTCGTACCCAGTGCGACGACAACCCCGCTTAGTGGCGTTCGATCTGGCCAAGCCGCCCTCTACCACTGAGTCTCTGATTGAAGAATCGATTCCTGTGACATTCAACTTTGTGTGCGCTGGATTGATCAACCTGTCGTCGAGCAAATTGGTCATGGTCGGAAGGATAGAGTGGGCGATGGTGATTTTGGAACTCGAGGATCATAAGACATGGCGGGAGGTGGCTCAGATGCAGATGTCCCTGGACATGACGTTGGACGGCGAAAATTTCATCTGCTGCGGCGCCGGCGACTTCCTCTTCGTGCACTCCTCGGTGTGGTCGGCGCTACTAACCTTCGACATGAGACGTAAGGTGTGGAGATGGTCGACCCACCTGGGTTCATTGCCGCGCCCATACACTGAGCCATTGCATTTTAAGTCTCAATGCTACTGCGGATTCTGCTTCGAACGAGGCTCGACGTCTCCTCTTGATTCCTCTGCTAAATATTTTTTAGTTTATTTTTCATTGTCTGCTATCTATTATTCTTCACTTCACCCTGATGTATATATATATATATGAAATCTTGTTTATAAAAAAAAATATATCACTATTTTATCTTGCAAATTAAATAAAGGACAGAGAGTGGTATATATGTATTCGTGTCAGATAATTTACGTGGCACAATGGAGATTTCAAGCATCAACACTATGAGTATTATAACTCTCAGCTGCAGCGACACATCAGTTGATGTATAAATTATAGGATTGAGTCTGCATAGATTCTGCCGGCTTAATCCGATTAAGTCAAGTCGTATAAGATGATTGGGTTTATACTTATCGATACATACAACTAATTATTATTAAAAAAAACTAAACACTAATTAAATGATTGAGTATTTAATGGTAACATCTCACGTTTTAGTCATCAGTTCATCCCGTGAGAACTAAATGATCAAATACTTGATTATATTTAAAGGGGATATTGATTTAATATGCAGCTCCAATAGAGAATCATTAATAATAATATTTAGGGTGCGTTCAATTAAGTGTGTTGTGGATTGTATTATATTTTTATAAATAATAACGTACAAAAAATAATACGGTAACAAAAAAAAATTATTATTTATAGTGTGCACATTCTTATATTATTATGCTTCTAGATGACGGATAGAAAAAGCAAATCCTTATAAATTAAGCGTCAAATCCTATATCTCTTATCCAGGTGTGTCAAATACTAAAAGTACATATTTATTTAATTATAACAGTTTTCATTTTATTTTTTATTTTCGTTTTTATTTTCATTAATTTTTTTTCTTAATTTTATTTATACTAATTGTATTTCTTGTCTATATTTATTTTTTTCTAAGGTTTTATTGCTTAATACTTTTACCCTTATACCAAAAACCCACTGACGCCCAAACATTCGAGATCAAATCCTCTGTCATAGAAGTTATCTGTCCCGTGTCCCACTCATCATCTCAATCCACCATGCACCTAAATTCGGTCGGATTTGAGCAAATTTTTCTCCGCCGTCGATCTGCGCTCCTACATAGATCTGACCTTATTTAGGTGTCGATCGTGCCTACGACCCCTCTGGGTTTACCTTTCTAGGATTGGCGGTCGGATGCCGCCGGTGGTAAACTGAAATAAAGAGTAGGACAGGGGGAGTGATTTTTTAGGACAGAATTTGATTTCCAAACATTCATCGTCGCCTTCGTCTCCATCGTCAAATCATTCTACTTTTTCACTTCATCGCCAAAATGTTCACTACTTTCTTCTTCATCACCAAAACATTCTTCTTCCTCTGTTCTTCTCTTCATCGCCAAAACGTTCACCGCCTTCCTCTTCCTCTCTTCAACTCTACATTCTAACCCGGCTCTCTAGCTACACGTCGACCCGTCATTATCGATCGGTTTCAGCAACTCGCCAAATCCTCAATCGCCAAAAGCTCTGGGTATTTTGTCATTCTTGATCCTCTTCTTTGAATTTATTTTGCTTTTACCCATTTCATTTTCAAATCTGCAGCGGGATATTAGGGCATTTTAAAAACTGTAAGAAGAGTATAGAGATCTTCTTAAGCCATCATAATATTTCTAATGAAATATTAGGGCATTTTTAAAAATAAAGAAAAGTTTCTTTTAGCCTGCTACCTATTTGCCTTCTCCTATAGCACAGTTTAACTTCTTAGGACATAATCGTCTCGGCTAGAGTGGTCGTGTCTTCCTACAATGTTAGTGCACAGCGGAAAACAAAAGAACAACTAACAACAAGAAAGACACAAACCAATTTACGTGGTTCGGAGATAGAACTCCTACTCCACGACTGTCCGTAAGGTGGACGATCCCGATCCAACGGTGGATGACTTCCCGGACGCTCCGGCTATCTCGTGTCGCTCCTTGTGGGTGGAGAAACCTCGCCACAACACCTTCCGAGAACTCTCGAATGCACACGTAAACTCAGACTACTAATCTAGGGTTAACCACTCCAGATTTCGTCAACCACCAAACATACAACTCATGGTTATATAAACAATCAACACAATAATATGTTGATTTGCCCATTACCAGTCGGCTGGTCCAAGCACCAGTTGACTGGTGCACACCCAACGACTACAAAACACTCAATGGCTAATTATCAGCCGACTGATACAGTGATCAGTCGACTGGTGCAGTCGACTGCTACAGTACCAGTCGACTGCTACAGTGCGCTATAGTACTACAACAGTAAAAAAAATCAACTTTTTCAGTTCCAGATTGCCGGTCAACTTCTACAGTGCGGGGCAACTGCTGCAGTCCCGGTCAGTCGACGGCTAAAGTGCGCTACAGTACTGCAACAGTAAAAAAATCAACTTTTTCAGTTCCGGACTGCCGGTCAACTTCTACAGTACGGGGCAACTGCTGCAGTCCCGGTCAACGGCTACAATTCCCCAGTTAACTTTTACAGTGTCAGTCGATTGATAAAAATCCTAAACCTAGGGTTTCCCTTACTGAGTACATTTCTCTCAACACTCGGCCACACCCGACCAACCTAGACCTAGCCTTCTAGCCTTCTAGCCTCCTCCATCAGCCTTGCGTCCCTCGGATGCTCCCCATCCTTCACGTCTTACCTTCAAGAGATTCCATCGGCCTCGGTCCTTGTCGTCGAGTCTTTCTTTACCAAGTCACACTTGGGCTTACATCGCCATCATAATATTTCTAAGTTAAGAAGTCAAGGAGCAAAGACCGCTATTAATAGAAAAGAGCCACCCCATCTTTGTCACTCCTTATGGAACATCCCATCGTTATCACATAAGCAAAAAATTGTTCCTAATAATACAAAACACACACTCTCTAATAACAAACAAATACAAGATACAACAAACTGACTCTCTCTCTCTCCCAACACCAAGATCTTTTTACTTTTTGAATACTCATTAACTCTTGGAAAGGGGAATTGTACGGATTTAGCAACTCATTGAGGAATACTAAAAGGGTACACAATGTAGTGAAGAACTAACCCCTATTGTGTATCAAGTTAGTTATTTCAAACAAATCCCAAAATTCAATACTCCATTTTTGTCTAAATTGTAGCGTAATTGAGCCTCTATAGTCGTTGGCTTGTCATATGAGTTTGAATTTCATATTTTCAGATGTAAAAAGAAGTATAAATATCTTCATATATCAAACATTCACTAATTAATACTACATCTTCAAAATTATAAACTTAGCATGACATATAAGCTACTAATATTTTTTTTTCCCTAAAGTGGGTTCTACACCTATAGCCGCATTGTCTAAAATTTATCCATTTTTAACACATTTATGTCGCAAAACATAAGGTTTTTAATGCATACAAGTATTTGTGTTGGAACATTGATAGATAACTAATGTAATACTTATAGTAGTATCTCTGCTACTTGTAGTAAGTATTAGTGTCTCAATTACTTGTAAAAATAATCTTGTGAGGATCAATATAAATGATCTTTCCCTTATATTCCATGAACTACTGAATCTAGAGAATCACAGCTACTTAGGATGTTTTCCTATAGTGTGATGAAAAGTTGGGACATTGATTGATTGTCAGATGAGAAGCCGCTCATGCTTCAGGATTTGTTTGATAGTCGGTCTAAGGGGTTGAGTCATCTACCTCAAAGACTAATTGGGCTGAACGCCCATATACCTATAAAAAAAACTAAATTTGAATAAAGTTTAATTCTTGCTCAACTTCACCAAAAATCCTTATTTAATCTAATTTTCTTTTAGAATAATGAAAATTTTAAAATTTTTAGGAGTCCGTAAAAATTGAGAAAGTAAAATGGACCTTCAATTATCTTAAATAAATTTTACTTAACATTATCACGGTTTGACATTATCTTCTTTTTAATAGTCGGTCTATGGGGCTTTGTCGCCCACTTCCAAAGCTAGTTAGACTAAACACCCATGTACCTATAAAAAAATAAGTAAATTTGAATAAAGTTTAATGTTTGTTCAACTTCACCAAAAATCCTTATTTAATTTCATTTTCTTTTAGAATAATAAAATTTTAAATAAAAGCATTTTAAAATTTTTAGGAGTCCCTAAAAATTGAGAAAGCAAAATAGACCTTCTATTATCTTAAATAAATTTTACTTAACATTTACTTTCTAAATTAGATTAAAAAAAATTATCACCGTTTGAATCTTAACTATTATCCATTATTACATTATTGCAATGTTACACGCCTCCAAGACTAATCAGTCCAGATTCTCTGGACAACAATCACTGGACCATCCTGTAATGATCAGAGGTAAGGTCTAAGTAATGATCCCCTCTTAATATGATCCAACGGATGTTGTGTACTGGACCAGAGATGATCCAGTGATTACGGTCCAGAGGATCTTGACGGAATTAGGTACGGAAGAACTTCGATACCTAGATTACAAAAAAATAAAACTTAATTTGAATAAAGTTTAATTTTTGCTCAACTTCACCATAAAAAATCCTTATTTAATCTAATTTTCTTTCCGAATAATGGGATTATAAATAAAAAAAACATTTTATAATTTTTAGGAGTTTGTAAAAATTGAGAGGGCAAAATGGACCTTTCGTTCTTTGTCTTAAATAAATTTTACTTTACATTACTTTCTAAATTAAATTAAAAATGATTAAACATTCGATTTAAATTCAAATTTATTTCTACAACAACGTTGGCCAACGGCTATTTTCTTTCAATCGATGCCTTCGTTCAGTTCGTTGGGTCACGTTATAAGAGGAAACCCTAAACCCTAATTTCTCCGAGAAGAAGAAGACGAGTAGAGAGTACCAGACATGCCGATCTCAGTCGAAGGATGTCAGGGGCGGGCGATGGACGCGTACGAGAAGCTGGAGAAGGTCGGGGAAGGGACATACGGCAAGGTCTACAAGGCTCGGGAGAAGGCCACCGGCAAGATCGTCGCCCTCAAGAAGACCCGCCTCCCCGAGGATGACGAGGGCGTTCCTTCCACCACGCTCCGCGAGGTCTCCCTCCTCCGCATGCTTTCCATCGATCCCCATGTCGTCAGGTGCTCTTCTTAACCTGATTGAATCATTTATGGAAATTTCGTTTTCTCGAGACTTTTTTTTTTCATCGATTTGCTTGCTCTTGGTTTCGATTCCAGGCTTTTGGATCTGAAGCAAGACCAGAACAAGGAGGGGCAGACCATTCTCTACCTAGTCTTTGAGTTCATGGACACGGATCTGAAAAAGTACATCAGAAGTTTCCGCCAGAGCCATGAAATGGTGCCACCGATGACTGTTAAGGTAAAAATTAATTTAAGAACTGCAATTTTTTTTCTACAACCCAACATGATGCGTCAAAATTTGTTGAAATCCTCGTTACCAAGAGGTTGTCGAAGAACTTCATGATTTCTCTCTGTTTCTTGAAAGGTTTCATTAAAAGCCGCAAATTGTACATCGACAACATGAATTTTAGGGCAGAAAATTTCTCTCCTTCCACTAGATATAGGACACTAAATATTTGATAAATTCCAGTCCTGTTAGATTCTCATGATGTCTATTCCTGTAGATTTTGATGTTTCAACTCTGCAAAGGAATTTCATTCTGTCATGGTCATGGAGTGTTGCACAGGTTGGGAAAAAACTCATTCATCATCTTGTTTCAGTATGTTAAAGGTAAGATCTTGTTGAATAATTTGCTCCTTAATTGTGCAGGGATCTTAAGCCTCACAATCTTTTAATGGACCGCAAGACTATGATGCTAAAAATTGCGGACCTTGGACTCAGTCGTGCTTTCACCATTCCCCTCAAGAAATACACGCACGAGGTCATATATCTTTTTCAGAATATTTTAAAAAAATATGATTTTTTTTTCTTTTTACGTAAACAAATTGTAAATCAAATCTCTTTTTTTTATCTCTGTTTCAGATCCTAACCCTGTGGTATCGAGCTCCAGAAGTGCTGCTAGGTGCCACACACTATTCGACACCGGTTGATATGTGGTCAGTTGGCTGTGTGTTCGGTAAGAATCTTTGGTCGTCATTTCTATAATAATGTTGGACTTCATCAAAGGCTTGCTTATCTTTTCTTCCTCCTTTGTGCATTCTTTTCCATTGTAGCTGAGCTAGCCACAACCCAGCCATTGTTTGCTGGTGACTCCGAGCTGCAACAGCTTCTTCACATCTTCAGGTAAATTAATTCTCAATCAAAAGATCAATTTTTTCAGTTAGGTTTCTAGGCTAAGTTGGTGATGACATTGCTGATACAGGTTACTTGGTACGCCAAATGAAGAAGTTTGGCCAGGAGTAAGTAAACTACCATATTGGCATGAGTATCCACAGTGGAGCCCAAAGGATATTTCATCAACTGTGCCTGGCCTTGATCCCAATGGGCTAGACCTTCTCTCGGTATGTGCAGTTCAGTAGACAGATTGTTGCTGTTCTTTTCTGTTTGTGCTCTAAACTTCTTGTAAGTTTCATTTGAGTATTATTATTAATCTTGCAGAAGATGTTGAAGTATGAGCCCTCAAAGAGGATTTCTGCTAAGAAAGCTATGGAGCACTCCTACTTTGATGATGTAACTAAGGCTTGCTACTGAGTTTTATCTGAGGAAGTATGAGCCCTCAAACTAACAAACATGGTGACCAGTTGTAGTATCTTTAGATGCGTAGCTCTTCTCGAGCATTATATTTGGAATTTGGAGGAGCATTGTAATTGATTGTTCTTTAGTCGCTCAATCTGCAATACCTGGGTATTGTTTCTTATGCACAGTTTGATCTCTGTGATATGGAAAGGTAAGATTGTTTGTTAGTACTAGTAGATAGTATGTTATAAATCTCTGTGATACATCGAGCCCTTGGCTCATTTTTTATGTCATCCTTCACTTTTTTACCTATGTTTGGTCATTTCCTTTTGGTTGTCATCAACATTTGTCACCTCAATGCTTCTCTTCCTGCAATCCCTTAGATGTCCCATAATATCATTCTTTGATCTCAGTAGATCTAGAGCCATAAAGCCAATAACCAATCTTAGGCGCGTCAAAACTTCGTGTGTATTCTATCAAGTCGTTGCCCACTACATTAGAAACTTGGGATTGCAGGTTGAATATGACCACTTGGAGCTTAAATTTTTTACTAAGCACATCAAAAATCATGGCCAGAGAGGCAACCGTCTCATAGCCCAACTCGGAGAAAGGCCCATTTTTTTAATTATAATCAACAAAAAATGAATGACACGTACCTTAAACGACAGCTAAATCTTATTCTCATGGTTACGAGATATGCACCGACACACGACTCTTTTTTGCACGTGATTTCTTCTCTAACGTTCTTTCCACCAAAGCACAGATCAATCGACAAAAGGTAATCTTAATCTTCTTTTCTGACAATCTTCTTCGTCCTACAACACGTGCTATCAATTGCATCCTAATTGTACAATAGTGGTCGTTTGGGCGACCTTGTCACACTTATTCTCATGGTGCTATAACACTAGAGTACAGGTGTGGATTTGTTGTAGTTCATATAACTGCCTGCACAAGTACCACATTTGCACGTAGTGCAGTTCTCTACTGGACGATGTGGATAATGTGTGGTGCGTCCAGTCTATAAAAGGAGGATGATGGGTGTTGTTCAAAGCACAGAAAAAATGAGAGAAAAGGAAGAACATCCCGACTTGGCAGAGATCTTGGTTTGTGGAAGAGAAAAAACTTTCTGACCGTGATCGCTCTTCAGACAGTGAACGAGGGATCGTACAAAAAGCTTCGCAAGGATCAAACAGCGAGTAAAGGTTCGATTAAATCGTTGTAAGCTTTTATAAAAGAATTACGATTTGTATTTGCTTAAACATGCATTTCCTGTTTACATTGGTATCAGAGCTAGGTTGATCTGAAATCCATGATAACGTACCTATTAAATCGCTCTATCTGTTGAAGAACATATCCTGTTTAAAGAAGAAAAAAAACTTTGCTTAATTACAATCTGCTGTGGAAGCTCTGTCTTTGTGCTCTTGACGGCAGAAAGATGCCGGCAGTAGGGTCAGAGGGGTTGGTTGTTACTGAAGCACCATTGAGCAGTGTGCTATCGGGTAAGGAAATCGTGTGAAGTTTCGAGATTTTCTCTGAAGTCGGGCTCATGTGGCTGGAGTAAGTAAGCAACAGCAACGCCGCCATGCCAAGGACAACTGGTGATAGGCGTCGGAAAGCGCTGGACCTCTGAATACTGCATTTGTTGCGGTTAGAAGAAGGTGTGGAGGTGCGGCGTGGCTTCGTGCCAAAGAAAAGGGGGCGGCGGCGATTTTGAAGAAGGTGTAGAGAATGTGATTAGGTTTTTTTTTTTTTTTAGCATGGTAATGTGCTAATAAAAAAAAGGTAAAAAAAAAAACAAACCGTGTTCTTTTTAAAATATG
>JBAMIB010000078.1:1286136-1297734 GCA_037177415.1 Kaempferia rotunda | reverse complement strand
GATTTGCGATGCTTTCCTTTTTGTCAGTAGTATAAAAATATTAACTGCGTGGTGATGTTTTATTTCTTTAAAATATACATATAACTGCGTGGAATGTTTTATTTACTGCATTTTATTCCGGCCGTATTGGCCGAGGAGTGATATTTTGTATTCAGGCTTCAGATTGTCACCGGTACAGTGGTGTTGCTGCCGGATTTTTGTCTGGTAGGAACCCCCTCGCGGCGTGACACGTATCCGGTCGGACTATGCTATGAGGTTGTCCACCTACACTGACAACAATGGTTTGTCAGTCGGGAGATACTCTCTAAGGCACAACGGCCGATCAGTGCTCACTAGGGTGTAATGCCCGGTCGGCTCCGATGCTACATGTCATCTTTGTCGTTTAGCCCAACAAAATGTTAGAGGAATATTCATTGTCAGAAATAGGCACTGTGATTCCTTGTACGGAGGAAGCTTCCACATCTGACATGTGTAACTATCATACTCAATCAAGGAAAGTCCATTAAGGAAAGGAATCAATGTCATAAATTGTCAGCGACATTTAAGGCATCACCAAACATGACATCTCTTCCTCTTCAGGCATAAATATAGTCTCTCACAAGCATCAAAGGTATACATAAAATAGCATCAATTTAGTTCTTCCATCCACGACTTCATCTTCTTCTGCGTTTGAGCTAACTTGAGCGCCGGAAGACCAAACAAGGGGATGTCTCTCCCTGTTTGGTCGCTAACGCTTTCTTCAAGTTTGTCTTGGACAAGGAGCAACTCCTCTTCTCGTTGACAGTCTTTGACTCTACGTGGATTCTAGCTTTCCCGGTGTTCACCTCCCCTCTTGTAGACAGGATTAATGAACTATCTTATTTAGTTTGTATTTAATTTATCATGGTTCTTAACTGAACGATTTTATTGTTGCAGGTTGAATAAAAATTAGATGTCTACATGGTACAAATTACTTGATGACATACATAACTTTAATAGTGTGCAAGATGCTTAGGGCGCTATACACACTTTTGTGGTATATTCCTGATGATAGATGCTTATGTGGTCTTAATTTTGTGGTTTGATCTTTTGTGGTTGGGTATTGGCCAATATCCATGGATACTTGTAGTCATGGTTGGGACATATAGTAGTGATTATCGATGCTTCTAAATTAAACCTAACTGAATGTATATATATTGTAATTAGATAACAATTTCTGGTTCAGAAATGTGTATATATAGAACTAAATGTATATATATTGTAAATAGATAATAGTTTTTCTTACAAACATAATTGTTTTTAACTATAGATGTTTTTGATCAAAGACAACAATTTTGAAATATTGTGTGAAAAAAAATTCAAAGATATTAGTTTTTATCTATTGTCAATGCATTTTCTAATTAAGATAAACAATAATTTTTAAATTGTTGTGAAAAATAATTAAAGACAACAGTTTTAAACTAAATTCTTAAAAAAGACAACGGTGTTTATTTGTTGTCAAAAGCATCTATCATGTTCAAACAAAACTGATGTAATACTGTCAACTACAATGATTTTTAAACGTTGCACAATTGTTATCTTTAGTATTAAAAGATAATAGTTTAAAATCGTTGCATGTCTATTTTCTATTGTGTTCAAAGATAACGGTTTTAAACCGTTGTCGTTTAACTACTCTTTTAACAACACTTCCAATTATAACAGTTTTAAAGGGCCTACGACAGCGGATATTATCCGTTGTCTTTTAATATTTTTATTATAGTGCAAGTACATTCTCTCAGCATTCGTCCTCGTCCAACCAACCTAGACCTAGCCTTCTAGCCTCCTCCATCATCCTTGCATCCCTCAGATGCTCCCCATCTTTCACGCATTGCATTCAAGAGCTTCCTTAGGGCTTGTCCTTTATTGTCGGATCTTCCATTTATTTGACCTAGTCTTTTAGTCTTCTCCATCGGCCTCGCATCCCTCGGATGCTTCCCTATCATTCACCTCTTGTTTAGGAGCTTCCATCGGCCTGAATCATCATCCTTTGTAAGTCACACTTGGGCTTACATCGCCAATGCCCCCCCTTGGACTTACACTGTCAAGATCACACTTGAAATTTTTCTTGTTGTACCTGTATTCTGTATACTCACAATGCATATCAAATACAATAATAGACATAACTTAAACATTTGTCCAAGCTCCAACAGTCTCAAGTATGATGAAAAAGGGCGAGGGACATTTTTTTTAAACATCTATTTTTTTTTCTACCTAGGGCCTCAAATAGAATTGAGTCGATCTTGCAGTCGATTATATGCTGATTCTATGAATTATTTTCCTTCAGTGGTCACTCGATTAGTTTAACTTAGGTACGTGGACAAGGTCGAGGGAATATATATATATCAATGGGTGATTTAATAATTTGAAAAAGTAAAATGTGTAAACTCAAGATGTATAGTATGGCTCAAGTAATTCTTAAAAGAAAAACTACTTACAAATATTATATTAAATAAAATATGCATAGATAATTGGTTAAACTATCCGTATAGTATTAAAATTAATTGTCTCACAATCATCAGAAATTATATAATTTTCCATTTGACCTGATTTCATATCGATAAATTAATACTATATATATCATAAATTTATTATGCTAAATGTAAAAGTGGAGGAATGTGTCAAAAGACAACAATGTAAAGGGGCAATTGAGTATCATGGTTAAGACCATGTATGTTCTCCAACTTAATTAGCCCCTAGGTTGCAATCGTAAAGCGTATTCATAGTTAATCAAGCAGTCATGAATCAATTTCTATCTGTGACGTATTACAGTACTAATTTCTTCTAGTAGTAGATAATCTTGGAACATTGATCGAGAGCGATGAGTCACTCGTATTTACATATTTATTTTAATGATTGATGAAAAATTTATATGAAATTGGATCGATTATTTTCAAAATTAATCAATTTTGAAGAGTTGGATACCTAAATTAGAATAAAATTATATAGTTTCTAACTTTTGCCATTTCGTTTTTGTTGGTAGTGAACCATGAAATCTTAGTTGAATAAGTCAATGATAATGTTCTACATGGCATATTAATTAGGAGAAATAAGAAATAGAAAGTTGTTATAAAGTCTTCAACTTTTGTCACTTTTTGCTAGTGTGGTAAAAGATGATCCGCTCGTGCCTAATGTCCCATCAATCTATTCCTAGGAAAATCGAAGAATGTAAATTGTGAATGATTATTAACCATTCATGCAATGACCAAGCATTATCACTTTTGCTAGTGAATCATGAAATCGGAGTTGAATAAGTCAATGATAATGTTCTACTTGGTATGGTAGGAGAAATGAGAAATAAAGAGTTGTTAGAGAAGAGATGAATTTTCATAAGTAAAGAAGGGATGCGTGTAAGGTAAGGTTGGCACATCACTCTATTCTAAGCAAAATTACCAAATAACTTTGATATTATAGTAGAATATCAAAGCTTCTAGTTATTATAGTAGAATATCAAAATTCACAAATAACTTTGAGACAACGTAATGTCTTTTATCCTCAAAGGTTCTAATTATTAATTAGGCATCATGCACATGCGTTGTATGCGTAATATAATATATGAATATGTAAAAATTAATAATATAACGGACTCTCCGTTATAAAAAATTAATTTAATTTTTTATATTAGATATTAAACTGATAAGAATAAATACTATACTCGATCTTAGCTAAAAGACCAAGAAACATATATTTTTTAACATCATTGACCTAACGTATTTATAAAATTACTAATAAGTTTTAATATAATTTATGAATACCTATTAATAAGAAAATTTTTCAATAATATATCGTTGAGTCTAGAACTCTAGATTCCTGATTGATTAATGAGAAAAACTTCTAATAATAATACATCACAGCTAAGTTTTGAATGCTAGATCCCTGATTGAAATTATTAATAAATTTTAAAATTATTTTCGATGAGAAAAGAAAAAAAATATTAATGTACTTTATTTTTAGCATCAAATTAATTGAAAGTTAACTAATTAGTAAAGAGTCAGATTTTTTAATTAAATAAAATAATAAAATTACAGTAGAATATCAAAGCTGGAGTAAAATTTTTCAATGCAACACAAGAGGAAGGGGATGTGGGCAAGATCTTTAAATTTTCAATCAAAGCATGATCAGGGAGAGAGGACGAATAGAGTAATGTAAGCAACACCTTGACGACTTACAGTGAAAATGGTAGGTTTAAAAGGAAACCACTTTTCAAACGATGTGAAATCCTTCAATTACTAATGTGAAATGGAAGAGAAGGAAAATGTGAATCCAATATTCGGGACCGAGATCCAAGTGCTAGTAAACCACAGAATAATGCTTTGCCTAAACAAGAATGAAAACCCAAAAAAAAAAAAATCAAGTTAAATGGTAATTTGTAATAAATTTGCATGAAGTATTAATTGTGTTTATGTTTCTTAGGAGTTAAGTTCAATCTTTTAAGTATTAAGTATTTTATCTTTTCCTAGGTAGTCAAAGTTTAGTTTCTAGGCTAATTAAGGCTTAGCTGCACTTTATATTTTCTATGCAATCAATGTAATTCTCAGGCATTTTCTTTATAAATTAATGAACTGCATGTCCATATGTATTGTGGGCGAAAAAAAAGGTTAGAGAAGTTAGTAAGCAGATTTGTATCTTCTCCTTATTTCCGGTCTCTCTTCTTTTGTCTCCAACAAAATTGGTACCGGAGCGTTTATAAGATGACTCTATCAAATTCAAACTCTATTGTCTCATACACAACAAGTCAGATTCCAGTTTTCAATGGAGAACATTACGATTACTGGAATTCTCAAATGAAGATCATCTTTCTTTCACAAGATTTATGGGACATGATTGAAGAAGATTACAGTGAGAGACAAGACCAACAAGGTTCTTCTTCTCAGGCAGAAGAAAAAGAGAAGGAATACAAGGAGAATGTGAAGAAGAATGCTACAACATTGATGATCATTCAACAAGGAGTAAGTAAAACTATTTATCCCAGAATTGTTGGCATCAAGAAGGCCAAAGATGCTTGGGAAACTCTAAAAATAGAGTTTCAAGGGTCAGAAAAAGTCATCTCCATCAAGTTACAAAGCTTATGGAGTGAATTTGATAATTTGTCAATGAAAGAAGGAGAACTTGTTAAAGATTTTTTCTCTAGAGTTGCTGAGATTGTCAATCAAATCAAGAGTTGTGGAGATGTTATTCCTGAAAAAAAAGTTGTTGAGAAAATCTTAAGAGGGCTTCCTCAGAAATTTGAGCACATAGTTGCTGTTATTGAAGAAACAAAAGATCTCACAAAGTTTACACAATATGAACTTATGGGATCTTTAGAAGCACATGAGAAAAGAGTAAGCAGATACAACAATCTACCCATGGAGCATGCTTTTCAAGCAAAGGTGAACAACTCTAGAAATTCCAAACCAGAATCAAAAGGTAGAGGAAACTCATTTCATGAACTAGTTGACAACAGAAATTGTGGAAGGTATTTTCAAGGCAGAGGAAGAGGAAGAGACTCTTCATGGCAGCAAAAAACTGGTAACTCAGATCCTTCTTGTTTTATTTGTAAGAAAGCTGGCCATGAGTCCAAAAATTGTTATTTTAAATGCACTAGATGCAAAATTCCTAATCATTCTGATAAGGATTGCTGGTATAAAGAAAAGGGAGTAAAATACAAAGGGAAAAAGGTAGTTAATTTTTCAGCAGAAGATGATGACAATAAACTGTTTTTTTCTACTATGGGTGATGATAAATCTGGTGAAATATGGTATTTAGATAGTGGTTGCAGCAATCATTTAACAGGAAATCAGTCAGCATTTCAAGAGATTGATAAAAATTACTCTTCTCATGTTGAACTTGGTGATGGAAAGCAAGTTAAGATCGAAGGAAAAGGAGTTATTGCAGTTCATACAGATGGAGGTAACAAAAAATTTATTCATGATGTGCATTATTCTCCTAATATTTCCCAGAATCTTTTGAGTATTGGGCAAATGATGAGAAAAAGTTACAAGCTAATCTTTGATAATGATAGATGTGAAATATTTGACAAAAAATCTGAAGAACAGATTGCTAGCGTGATGTTGACTTCCAATAATCTTTTTCCCCTCAATATAAAATCATTTCAAAATACTGCTTTTAGGAGTGAAAGTGTTGATGAATCTTATCTTTGGCATTTGAGATATGGTCATTTAAATCTTAAAGGCCTCCAGTTATTGAAACAAAAGAATATGGTTGTTGGACTTCCAGAAATTAAGCAACAACGTGAAGTGTGTGAAGGTTGCATTTATGGAAAAATGCATCGGCTTCCATTTCCTAAAACAGCCTGGAGAGCTCAACTCCCTCTTGAGCTAGTGCATGCAGATATTTGTGGTCCAACTAGAACTCCCTCTCTCAGCAACAAGAGGTATTTTCTTCTCTTTGTCGATGATTTCACTAGAATGATTTGGGTTTATATTCTTGAGAAGAAATCTGAAGCTTTCACCAAGTTTCTACATTTTAAAGCACTTGTTGAAAAGCAAAGTGGTTGTGTTATAAAGACCTTAAGAACAGATCGTGGAGGAGAGTTCATTTACAAGCCTTTTCTTAATTATTGCAAAGAGCAGGGCATTCAAAGACAACTTACAATTAGATATACACCACAACAGAATGGTGTCGCCGAAAGAAAAAATAGAACAATTGTAGAAATGGCCAGAAGCATGTTGAAAGGCAAAGGACTTCCCAATAAATTCTGGGCTGAAGCTGTAAATTCTACTGTGCATATTCTCAATCGTTCTCCTACCAAAGCAGTTCAAAATAAAACTCCTTTTGAAGCATGGCATGACAGAAAACCAATTGTAAGTCAATTTAAAGTTTTTGGGTGTATTGCTTATGCTCTTGTTCAAAATAGAGAAAAGTTTGATGAAAAAGGAGAAAAGCTTATTTTCATTGGTTATGCCGATGAATCAAAAGGTTATCGACTTTTCAATCCATCAACTAATCAATTAGTGCTTTCAAGAGATGTGATATTTGATGAAACAACAATGTGGAAATGGGAAACTGAAGAAGTTACTGAAGAACCTATGGAAGACTTATTTTTTGAACCAAAGCAATCAGTTAACGATGTTGTTGGCCCACTAAGGAGTAATGATGAAGATGGTTCAGATCCAGAAACTCCTCCAAGAAGGTATCGTTCTTTGGCAGATATTTATGAATCTTGTAATGTTGCATTTTTCACTTGTGAACCACAATATTTTGAGGATGCTGTTAAAGAAGAAGTCTGGAGAAAAGCTATGAATGAAGAACTAAGGAGCATTGAGAAAAATCATACTTGGCAGTTAATAGACCTTCCAAAAGAAAAAGAAGCAATTGGCTTAAAATGGGTCTATAAGACCAAGTATAATGAAGATGGCAGTGTGCAAAAACATAAGGCAAGGTTGGTGGCAAAAGGGTATTCTCAACAACCTGGTGTGGATTTCAATGAAACTTTTGCTCTCGTAGTACGAATGGAGACTATTAGAATTTTTCTTGCCTTGGCAGCTCAACTAGAGTTACAAGTTTTTCAACTTGATGTTAAATCAGCTTTTCTGAATGGAGAGTTAGAAGAAGAGGTTTATGTGAAACAACCTCAAGGATATGAAGAAAAAGGAAAGGAAGAGAAATTTTATAAGCTACATAAAGCACTTTATGGGCTTAAACAAGCTCCAAGAGCATGGAATAGCAAAATCGATGCTTATTTCCTGCAAAATGGATTTATGAAAAGTCCATTTGAACCATCTCTTTATGTGAAGAAAAATGAAGGTGATTTTTTGATAGTGTGTCTCTACGTTGATGATCTGATTTATGCAGGAACTAATATTAGAATAGTGTAATCATTCAAAGAGACAATGATGGAAGAGTATGAGATGTCAGATCTTGGATTGATGAAATATTTTCTTGGAATCAAGTAAAGCAATCAAAAGGAGAAATTTTCATTTCTCAAACAAAATATGTAGTAGATTTGCTCAAAAGATTTCAAATGGAAAATTGCAAACCAATAGCAACTCCTATGGCTTTCAATGAAAAATTATAGCAGAATGATGGAGCAGAAAAGTGGGATCCAAATATTTACAGAAGCCTTGTTGGTTTATTAATTTATTTGGCCAATACAAGACCTGATATTGTATATCTTGTCGCCTTACGATCCAGATTTATGAGTAGTCCAAGTAAGCTTCATTTTGTAGCCGCAAAGAGGATACTTTGTTACCTTCAAGGGACAAAAACATTGGGAATCAAATATTTGAAATAAGCGGACAACAAGTTAGTTGGTTTCTGTGATAGTGATTGGGCCGGAAGTCTTGATGATAGAAGAAGCACCTCGACATATGTGTTTTGTTTGGGATCTAAAATTGTTTCATGGAGTTCAAAAAAATAAAGTTCAGTTGCATTATCATCTGCAGAGGCTAAATATATTGTAGCAAATAAAGTTGTACGTGAAGCAGTTTGGTTAAGAAGAATTTTGGTTGATTTACAGCAAAAAGGTACAGATTCTACTCTGATTTACTGCGATAACCAATCTGCAATTTCAATGACAAAAAACCCAGTCTTTCATATAGGAGATCAAAACATATAAATTTGTGACATAATTACATTCGTGATATGTTTCAAAAGAAAGAAATCTACTTAGATTTTATCCAGACCGCAGATCAGCCAGCAGATGTTCTTACCAAGACAGTATCTATGGAAAAGCTACAAAGATTCAAGGATATTATGAAGATTACAAATTAAGAGGGGGTGTTAAATGGTAATTTGTAATAAATTTGCATGAAGTATTAATTGTGTTTATGTTTCTTAGGAGTCAAGTTCAGTCTTTTAAGAATTAAGTATTTTATCTTTTCCTAGGTAGTCAAAGTTTAGTTTCTAGGCTAATTAATGCTTAGCTACAGTTTATATTTTCCATGCAATCAATGTAATTCTCAGGCATTTTCTGTATAAATTAATGAATTGCATGTCCATATGTATTGTGCGCGAAAAAAAAGGTCAGAGAAGTTAGTAAGCAGATTTGTATCTTCTTCTTATGTCCTGTATCTCTTCTTCTGTCTCCAACAAACCAAACATAGCGTCGCCAAAAGCAGCGATATATAAATTATGTGATGAAAGAGGCTCTCATCAACACTCAATTCTTATCGCCAACTTTCATTGCGCAAGGCAAAAAATTGAACAAGGGAAAAGGGTTTCATTTCAGATGAATGTAAACTGTTATTCTTATCATGCTCACGTTTGTTCTTTGTTATGTGTCCCTTAAAAGAATTGTATTTTTGTTAAACTGTTCAGCTATAGATTTCGTGCTTTGCAATGTGGCCATCTCATGGTTTGAGAAACGAGAAATTAAACCAACAATATATGAATAACATTCCGTAGGCACTTTTTATTGCAACAATAATCTTGGGAGAGCATTTAATTAAGTTTCACAGCTAGTCAGAAAGCAAGCACTTAAAATTGAAAACTAATTTAGCCAATCAAGTTCAGAAAACGAGTAAACACCAATTAAAGAGCATTTTTTCCATATCAATTGAATAGAATTGAAAAGCTATGTTGATTTTTTTTTCTTGAAAACTAGCCAAAATAATATAAATTAAACTATCATTTATCACACTCAAATCTTTTGATAGAAATGATGACATCATGTGACAATATTACTGAAATATAGTAAAGACAAATTATTTTTTCAGATTTTCCATTTTTACGCTGTATAAATTTTTCTTGAAAAAGTATTAAGAAAGAAGTCTGCTATCTATTTTATGCTTTTGTGAAATATATTTAACATTTGTAGGTCGCAATCACAAGGTCATTTAACGTCAAATATTATTTGCAGCTTGTGCCATTTGTAGATTGCAACCAAACACTGATAAATAAATTATTACTATAAAGGTTATTTGTTACTGCAAATGCCATTTGCATCCATCTATTTTGTGACCCAAACATCTTCAAAAGTAAATCAATTTAGTATCTACCATATGAGTTACAGACTAACTCAAAAGAGAACCCTTAGTGACTATTTAATTGTTTTACTTGAAGTTTTAATCAATGTTTGTTACTTTAATATATATACTATGACTATGGATAATTTGATCTATAAAGCATAACTAAAAAAACAACTGATTAAAATGAATAGATTCTAACTAAAAAAGAAGATTAAATATATTTACATCTTTTGATGTTATTCACTGGTCGATCTATTTCTGTTAAATATATAGAAATAATTTTAAATATTGAATATAAAATATGCTCTTAACATAAGTCATTATGAGAAATTAGAGATGCTCATATTAATGTAAATGAAGATTATTTAATCTAGGTAAATAGCAACACATTGATATCTCTAAGATAATGATTGTTTGCCACTGGGAGATGAGAACATTCACAAAAGAGGTAGAGGAATTTGATTTGTAGAACGGTGAAGGGATTTCTAACTGTGATCCTCTTTCGACAGCAAGTGTCAAGAAAAGGATTTGCAAACAATCATGATAAGTGTTTACATCTTTATATATATCATGCATTTCAATTCAACAGGAAGATTATTGGATCAAGAGATTGAGGTCGACTAGGAGTTTGGTAAATGAAGAAAGATCATGGTTCAATGTGGTTCAGTTATGCTCACATGGTCAGTTGGTTGCTAGCTAGTTTGATGGCTTGGAGACAAAAGTGAGGTGAATTCGGAGGCAAGATAAAAAATGTCATAGAGCAAGCTTAGAGGACTCAGTGCATTTGATAGATTGGATTCCTGGTGGGATTGACTCAAGGGCAAAAGGTATCAATACCATTAAAAAGTTAATGACATGCGAGTTGTGAGAGGCTATGATGGAATGTAATTTTTGTTGTATTTTTTGGTAGAGTTTACCTAATGGTTTCTGTGGCCAAGAAAGAATAAGTTTTTGGTTATTATCAATAGTGAAGCTTGATATCGAGTGTAGCTAGGATCTGCTAGCAAATTTAATGATCAAATAGAGGCGAGTTTTAGTTGAGTGAAATGTTGAGTTAACTATGGAGTTGATTGTAAACTTGATTGAAAACAAAGTTTTTATTTGAACTTCAATCAATTGGACAGGGTTCAGTTGGTTGTACATGAATTTAGTCGATGAAGGATAGCATACGATCGATCAAACTTTTGACTGTTGGCTCATAATGGCTATTTGTGCCATTTTAGTTTACTGGAGTATGTTATTTAGTCGAGTAGAGATGTTTACAAATTAAATAATGTTAGACGATAAGATTGCTACTAGCCTTTATAGTCAACCTATTAATGGGATTTAATAGATTAAAAGCATGGACAATCCAATGATAGGCTTTTTAACTGACTAACACACACGCTAGCCCTTAGCAGATAAGATTGTGATCTTTATATTTCAATCAACTAGAATCGAGCTATTAAAGTTTATCCTGTGTGGATTTTAGGACTATAAATAAAGAAGCAAAGGAGACTCAAAAAGTATTAACTTGCACTTGTTGGTTAGTTAGTTTCCCCCTGCCTTAGTGTCACAAGGCCGATAGAGGTAGCAAAGTAGCACTTGAATTCTTCAACCTTGTGCAACTTGAATTGCACTCCAATTCAATCAGCCAACTCACTTTTGATATTTTCTCACAGAGTCCTGCACATAC
>JBAMIB010000078.1:1261471-1276479 GCA_037177415.1 Kaempferia rotunda | reverse complement strand
TAGTTACCAGTCGTCTGGTCCCAGCACCAGCGACTGGTCCAGGCGACTGCTCACTATACTGGTCACTCGACCAAACTTCCTGTGAGTTCAATTTCTCATGAATTCACTGGAGCAGTCGACTGCTCCTATGAGCAGGCGATTGCTCCAGGCAACTGTTCACTAACCTTGATTTTCTGTGAGTGCTGCAGTCCACTCGCCTCATAGGACCAGTCGTCTGGTCATAGTACCAGGCGACTGATATATTTACAGAACACTCCTCTCACCTCTCCGGAGTCTCTCTTTGAATCTCTCTTCCTCTGGCCTAATCCCTCGGATGCACAGAAGCCCGCAGCTCGTCTCCATGACATCCTTCACTTGCCCTCGAAGTCTGCTTCCTCGGCTCCACTCCGTTGCTCCACATTCGGCGGTCCTTCGGATGCTCCATCCTTCACTGACTCAAGGACGGAGCCCCTGAATGAGATCTCCTGTGTTCTCTAAGTCCTATAAAACTTAATCAAGGCATCAAACACACATAAAACCTAACTTAACCATATTTGACACACACATCAAAACACGATTGCATCAACATTGAGATCCTGGAGTCAGGCAGACTGACTAGAGGAACCGAAGAGTTGAGCTTGGGAGCGGAGCAAGTTGTCGACGGAGCCCCTAAAGTCGGGCGAACCGACTGGAGGAACTGAGGAGTTGAGCTGGAACCGAGCAAGTTGTCGGAAGAGCTAAGCCCTTGGAGTCAAGCAGACCGAATGAAGGAACTAAGAAGTTGAGCTAGCTGAGAGGACCAGGTTGTCGGGGGAGCTAAGTGTTAGTGCAGCTAGCGCTTTACGATCCTACATTGAACCCCTGGAGTTGGACGGACTATCTGGAGGAACTGGGAAGTTGAGCTGACAGAGCGGAGCAGATTGTCATGGGAGCTAAGCCTCTAGGTTCGAGTGGACCGCCTGGAGGAATCATTAAGTTGACTAAGCCGAGCAAATTGTCAAGGGAGCTAAGCTCTTAAGTTCAAGTGGACCGACTAAAGGAATTAAGGAGTTGAGCTGATCGAGAGAAGCTGGTTGTCAGGGGAGCGCGCTCCTAGGTTCAAGAGGACCGATTAATAGAATCGCAAAATTGAGCCGACTGAGCGGAACAGATTGTCAAGAGAGCTAAGCCCTTGGATTTATCCGAACCAAATGATCACCCTTCTCATCCTAGATAGCCCGACTAGGGCAATGATATTGGCCCATCCAGATTTTGACTCATCTCAATGAGACTATTATCCTTCTCAGCCCACGTGGAACTCCTGATTTACTCCCCATATCACTCCTAATTAAGATTTCTTTTAGCAAACAACAATCATAGCTTCTTTCTAAAGGATCGAAATAAACACCTATGAGAAGAGGATAATCTATCAAGTGGTTAATGAGCAGAAGCATTTCAATTCTTGTCCAAATTTCTTTGATTTTTATAGAGTAAAAACTCACTAAGCATTTGCCCTTTTTCATATACAATTAGCAAGATATCAGTAAAAGTAAATGATACGCCTAGAATCAAATGGACCAGGAAGATGTGGACAGTAAACGTTAATCAATCAGAATCAGAACACCAAAAATACTATAAACTTGATTAACACAAAGTTGTTCCTTAGGAACGGTGGTTAAGACATGAGAGATTATCACAAAAGATCTTACGGTAGAAACTAAGCGTGTCCGAGCATATCTCCCTCATGCCTTGATCATTTACACTAATAGCTAATAGCTACCCATGATTTACCTCCTTCGTATTGGCCTAAAGACGGATTGACAGATCGCTGAGGTGAATGAATCACCTTTTACCACACGATTAACACAAAGTTCAAACCTCTGCACAGTAACTAGGTAAACTAACATCATTCACTTCATACCAATAATCACTTTTAAACAGAGAGGTCTAAATCGTTCATCATCCTGCACATTTAAAATGAGAAAAACACCAAGGAATCATATATCTAAAGCCTTACAAGTGTGCGTTCGCATTCTTCAACTTCGTGAATCATCATCTCCAATGTCCGAATTTGCTCACTCTATGATCTCGGAGGAGTTATCGTCTACCAAAGGCTTCTTTGTGCTAAAATTTATTGTTAGAAGACTGGGCATCCTTTGACTGATATTCCCGGTGCAGTTGGACATGTTGCCAAAGGGCAGTGATCAAGTTCTGTGCCCCACCAGTTCAGGTTGTGACCCTCATTCTGGAGGGCAAAGAACAATAGCACCCCCATGAATGCCGTGCCGGCATCCAGAGCTGCAGATAACACATAGTTGTACCTCTGCCACCAGCCCTTTCGATATCGGAAAACAAAGTAGTTGAAGATAGTTCCGGTGATGAGCCAGCTAGCTATGTTGGTTGGCGTTGCAGGTGGCATACCAGCAAAACCATAAGATATGACAGGAATGTTGATGAGCGGGATCCACTTCTTGTCTGGGTACATTTTGCTTAATATCCATATTGGAACCGGCAAAAAAGCTCCGATAAGGAACAACCACACCAAATTCCGGTAAAGCCCTCCATGCCCAAAGAGGCGACCGGGGCCTATGAGACCCCATATGACCGAAGCATCGAAGGTAACTCTATACTTGGGGCAAGTCCATGGACTGTCAGGATGTAGAGATTCAACATCACAGATATTCGTAATGTTTTCAAGCATCCACCACGCCACTGCAAGGTTCAAGACTCCAGAAACAAGAGTTCCCACAAGCTGAGAGGAAAAGCTTGAGCCTCAGAATGTAACAATCATAATCATTCAACCTTGTTCATTCAGTGAAAGAACCAACAATAAGAATGGAGAATTTAAGTCACCTGAGCAGTGTACATGCACCGAGGTGGAATTTTCATATAATGGCCAAGCTTCAGATCAGCAAGGAATGAAAGGGCATGGATAGTGCTGATTCTCCCATAGATCTTGAACAGAAGATTAGCAATCGGTTTTCCAGGAAGGACATACCCGATCATATACTGGGCTATGATATCATATCCAGGTTGCTGTAAGCAATTATGCAAACGGTGACTGTCAATGCCTTGATCAGCTATTTAAAGAAATGCACATCATGTACACAATTCTTAATGTCGTGCGAAGTTTTCTTTACCTGATTTGTGGTTGCTTGAATTACTCCAATGGGAAGTGTAACGAGCCAAGCCAAACCAAAAGCAAATATCATGCCCCACCATGGAAGCTGCACATCTTGTTTCCAAATGAAGGACATCATTAGCGATAATACAATGCTTCCTAATAGTAGAATGAGGAACCACCACTGAGGTACTTGCTTGTATTTCCTCATCAGTTTAGCATGGATGTCCAAGTTTGCTGAGTTCATTGCTGACTTGCTTTGCCTCCAGATGTCACTGCACAGAGAGAAAGAGTTCATGGTTTAAGAAGTGTTCCTATACAATAGGTTAGCTTTAATCGCTTTGGAGCCAATAAAATATGTATTGATCATTAGCATTTATCACGAATAAATTTTAGCTATTGAGCACCTTCCATGGAAGAGAAGAACATGGGTAATGGTCGCTGTGAATCTTGCAAATCCTGATCCTATCGAGAGTGCAAAAAGAGGACTAAGATAGAGCTTTCCGTAACTCTCATATGCAGCGACATTCAGATCGAAATTCGGTGTCAATATCTTGGTAGTGTCATATTTCTGGCCTGTTGTAGTGAAGAGCTGATTTGAGAATATTGGAAACTTCTGCGCATTGAATGTGTTAAATTTCCAGTAGCACAGAGGGACTATTATGTAGATAAACATAATGAATCCAACAGCCACATTGAGGATGGAAAACCATGGAGTCACTAGAGGACTCCCATGGTACGCCGAGATCCCTGCCCAATCGAGTGTAAATGCACCAACCCCAAGCCCATGGTACGCCGATCCAATCTGCTGTGCAGTGATACTATGAGGCCATATCCAACACATCCATGAGAAGAAGGTCAATATTGGTAAGAGGTAGCCAGGAAAAATGTAGTAGGCAAAGCTGGCAATGAAGAAAATGAGAAAGAAGTTCATCCGGCTTAGGCCTTTCGATTTCTCATCCTTCTCATGTAAAGCCCTGCAATGCCAGTCAAAGAATAAGTAAAGTTCATAGGCATCTAAAGGCTTGAAAGAACAAGAATCACATCTGTTCAAAAATTCAGAAATATTTTGTAACTTTGAATTTTGCATGTTGAATGCCAACCATCCATGTAAATAGAAAAGCATCTTAAGCATTCAATCCTGAGAAAAAAAATTGAGCATTCTAAAAAGGAACTATAGCCTTCTAAGAGGGACTTCTAAACACTTTTTTCCCTCTGATAAACTACAAGAATAAGTCTGACTTGGTTTTCATAAAGTTAGTAGTTTTAGCTTAGAAAAAGTTTTCACTGTTCCTGCAAAATGATTGAGATTGATGCAGATAGGTGCAACCATTCTATCCCACTTTCTGCACAGCACTCTCAAAACAGATGATTAGCTTGCTGTGGAAGATTGAAAGGAACCATACCTGAAGAGGGAGACCTGAGCAAGGTTAGAAGGCCACCACATATCAGCTGGCTCCACCAGATACTTTCTCATCATCCCAGCCCAGCCATAACCCAATACCTAGACTCATGAACCATACATAAAAATCAGCTAACGTGATGTCATGCTCGACATGAAACGACGACATTGTTTATTCACTTATATTCTTGGAAATTTAAACAAAGGAAACGACAACTATGTCTTATTTAGTCATTCATCCAACATCAGATATTTTAGCTTGGGATGCGTGTGGACAAATAAAACAAGATAATCAAAGAACTAGAACCTAGTTTAGTTACGAGCCTTGGATATTGCGTTTCTATATTTCTCCCTTGAGAAGAAAATAGAAAGATGCTTCTGTTTGTAAAAGTTCAAGACTCAAACAAATATAAAAGACAAAAGGTAGCAAAAGACTTAAACTATGTATGGCCCCAATGAGGCAGGCATCTCTTAGATGTTGATTTTTCAATGAAACCAAGAAAAAAAGACACACTGATAGAAAAAAGTGAAGATTAGGCTGCAACATTTCGTGGATCAGTAGGAAATTTAAGCTGAGTCTATAGCAAATGGCGACGAATGGACAAGAAAACCAGAGAAGCATGTGCCCTTTCTGCAAGAAACTACAAATTACATGCAAAATGAGTTCAGATCTACATGAATTAGTTATTGGATAATACGCTAATAGCTTGCTAATACGTCAAGAAGCAATCTTGCAGAAAACAATGAACAAGGGAAAGGATTTCTTGTTGCTAAGCAAGAAGTCGTTTGAGAAAAGGGCACGTATCCACAAAAAATGGAGAAGAGAAAGGTTGGAAATTTGGCCTAAAAGTGGCAGATTTTAAGCTAAAATCTAAGAAAAGGTGGTCAGATATAAAGGGGGAAGAATAAAGAATGAAATAAACAGAAAGGAGGCATTCATTTTGTAGTAACCTGCGTCGTGAGCACGATAACAAGGGCGCAGAGGAAACTCAAGCTCTGCTTGTAGTAGGCTTTCATCACCGTAATGGCGCCGATGGAGTAGGCATCCCCTCCTCCGATGGACACGCCGCAGTTGGCGAAGACGGTGATGATGACGTGCTCCTTGATGTTGAAAGGGCCTGGGTTGAGGTTGAATCCCCAGCCACCGGGGAAGAGCCTCACCTCTCGATTGGGCAGCACGGAGGCCATGAACTGGCCGATGGGCAGCACCGCGATCTGCACGAGGATGGCCGAGATGGTGAGCGGCTGCGTGCGGTAGGTGAAGAAGGTGTTGAGGAATATGAGGAGGGAGCAGGACGTCAGGCCGAGGAACCACGCGCGGAACGTCATCACCGGCATCGTCGGGTCGTCCGTCTCCGGCACCACCAGCGCCACCTCTTCCACCGGGCACCTCTCCGCCTCCTCATTCCCCTCCGGAGGGGGGCCCTCTCTCTTCCCTGCCATCAAATAGCACAAATCGAGAGAGAGAGAGAGAGAGAGAGAGAGAAAGAGAGAGAGAGAGAAGGGAGGAAAGGTGCGGCCTTGGAGTGAAGAAGACTGAGAGAAAGGGAGATGGATATATAGAGTGGCGGAGGTTGGGGATGTGGCAGCGGCAGAGCGTGGAGGTTACGTGGAGCGCGACAACCACGCGCGTTTGTCTCGGCTCGCGACGCCGGGGCGGCCAGGTAGCGCAAGTTCGGGCGCCATGCGGGGCCCTCGAACGACGACGTGGCATGGCCACGTCGTCGGACCAGACTGACTCCGCTGCGCCCGCGAGTGCAACATAAAGACGAGCCCGGCTCGCCGTCAGCGGGACCTCTGAGGTTTGACTACTGTCACGGTGGTCCCCGCCTTGGGTCTTCTCGTGGACGAGACGTTGTATTCCGAGCGGTTCGGGACCTCCAATTGGAAAGTACGCTTTTCAAAACTTTCCAACCGGACCGGGTGGCCATCTGCATTCTGTACCGTATTATGGATGGTATTCAATATGATACCACTTCGATGATACCATAAATAGATAAAAATTAATAGGGTAATTTTTTATATATAATCTTTAAAAGGACGTCATATTTTTTTTAAAAAAAAAATCTCAAAATTGATAACTAAATTATCTCTTTTTTTTACTTGCCGAATTTGCATATTTTGTTTGGCTAAAATTAAATTGAGGACTAAATTATTATAAATAGAGCAAACTCAATTTTCAGCATTAATGCAGGATAAAATATCATAAATTTTACAAATTGAATTTGTATTTTTATAAATCAGGACTAAAATGTGTTGTAAATTGAATTTGAAAGTATCAGCATAAATGCAGGCTAAAATATCATAAATTTTTGAGAGATTTTGCAAAAACTTGGAAGAAAAACAGGCAAGACCAAAGCCAACAACTCCGTCTCTCCGTTGCTATGCATTGCAGGGGCGATCACACAGTGCCATTCCCCGCCTGCTGTCTGCACTGCAGTAACTTTAACATGCCGTACGGTAACTGTAGCCAGTTGACTGCTGCATTACCTTACATTGATAGCCTGTTTTCCAGTTCCGTATTGATTTCTGAAAACAGTGTCGCTGCTCCTCGTGATCTTCACTAATTTTTTAGTAGCAACTGTATGAGGAATCGACGCCCGGCCGGAAGTGCCTTCCTCACAACCGAACTCCACGGGGAGGTTTTTATTGGTGAAATGATTGCTTTCGCATGACGCAAATACGAACGATCCAGACTGGATAATTTATTATATTTGTTTAAGATATACATTTGGCTGCCTTCCCCACAAGATCCAAACTGGTGAAAATTTATTACAAGATGAAATTTTGAGATCAAAAAGAATAAAAGATATTGTGAAAATGTTCTATGAAACTTACTCTTTCCTTTCATTGAGTGGGAAGGACAGGCCGCGCCCACAGCTCAACGACTGATTGGACGTTGATGATATGCGTCACTTTGCTCTCCGGACTTCAAAAAAAACGAGTGATGTCCTTTGGAGAAGCCTTATCTCAGCTACTGAATCTTTACTTCCGAGTTCCCAAGACAACGATATTTGCACTGTTTTTCCACAGGAAAAAGATGGCCATTCTTGTGTTTGTTTCAAGCACATCATTATCAGCCAACGCACTAGCTGGAGTTTAACGTAATAACTATTTAAGTAGTTTAATTTGAATTTGCCGTCACACAATGATCGTAGAATAATTTTTTCCTCAAAAAGTGTTATGATATTTTGGTCTATGTTTGTGGCTTTTGTTAATTTGTAAATGATTGTTTCTTAGGTGTCACTTTAGCTCTTTATCGACTTATGCCCACCGTTCTCAATTGTGATGAGCACTTTTGTTATTCTAGAAGAGTAAGCATGTGTAGTTGGGCCGGGCCTTCAACTAAACCTTAAAATTCGCAGAGCCCGTCATTAGCCCTGATCTCCTTCTTATGCGATACGAGCCTTTTTCGTCGCCATTCGCGAGGAAAAAGTGGGGAAGAATGGCGGGAGGAAGAACTTTGAGTTCCACCCCATCCGATCTGCTCCATCGAATCAAAGGTAGGCCGGCGAATCTCCGCTCTTTCCATCTTTCTCTTTGTTTTGATCTATTACAGATTGGTTGTTTGGTTCGCCTCTGTAGGCTTTGTGCAGTCCCTCGTTGATGATCTCAGCAACGATCGACCTCCTTCCGTCGCCCTAGACCGGTACCGCAACTACTGCTCGGATCTTTCGGAAAGATGGTATTCTTCTATTCCCTTCCTGTTTATTCCATTTTAGATCATTCTGCGGTCTATTCTGAAGTCAATGTTCCATAATTTCTGAAATGAGATTTAAGATTTTAAGTTGAAGTACCTTCTGGTTGTGCACACATGAAAGTACCTGCGAAACTACACCACCATGGCCTAGATTATTGCTGTCCGACACAAGAAGAGAGAATAATTTTGAGTCTGAGAGCCAGGACGTCTGATATGAGTTTAACAAGACGGTACTCCAAAGAAATAGTCCTGAAATTGCCTACGCACGCCCTGCAGTTAGGTAGGAGAGAAATGTATAATTGGTTGAAGCGATCCAACTGTACTACTTGAATGAAATCATCAAATTACACTAGAACATCTCTCTTACATAAATTCCAAGAATACAGTACCATTATTGAACCCATTTGACCTTGTGTTTTCTAGCTCACCTACTTATTTTTATAGCTATTAGTATCTCAGCTTTAGAGAACACGACCACAAGGAAGTCTAGAAGTTCATCTTAGACAAAGACTATTGAGTATAAAGTTGTTCTATGCCTTGGTAGGGAGAATGATGGAGAACATCGATCTGTCCTGTCTTGAAAATGATCAGTGAATGCCATCATAGTACAGCCTCTATTAAGAATTCTAATGCCTGCATAGTTGAGCCTCTTTTAAGAACTCTATCTTTGTTGACCAACGGAAGCAATGAAGTTCTTTCTTCATCCTTTGCTTGTTTGCAATCATATGAAAATAGGATGAGTTATTGTCACCCTCCTTCATTCTTGTGATCTTGGTCCATTGATTTCAGTATATATCTTTTTCAAAAAAGATCCTATATAGTTATGTAAAGAACATAACGTTTGCCTTGCAGACAGACAATGGGAGACTCCTATATCCCCCATATATATCTTTTCCTTCTATGACATCACAGATTCACAGCAATGTCGTCCTCATCTAGGATATCAGCCATATCATTCACATCCTTATCAGTAGGACTCCGAATCCAGCACTTATCAAGATACAACGACTAGCTACCATGGTAAGCAGATAGATCGGTGGGAGTTTTATAAATTTGTTGAACAATACGACTCCATCTCATGATGCAAATGTCTAACATGGTTTAGATGAGGGCAGTCACCATTCTATAAGCGTATATGGAGAAGATTTTTTGAGTTACTATGTACTAAAATAACACCTTAGTGGGATAAGACTTGATTGCTATTTATGTACTAAAATATTTTATGTAGTGTTTCATTGTATTGAACTTGCATATGAATATTTCCTTTGTAATGAGCCTATGTTCTCTATAATTCTCCCTCTTACATTATTTAATATTGAGAACTCAAAATTTAAATATTGCAACAGTCAAAAAAGTATTTTAAATAATTCATTATTATACTTAAAAAATATTATATTAAAAATATTTATTTTCATGATATGGATATATAAATATTTAATATAGTAACTATAGTGGTAAATATTCACTATTGTTAAAATATTAATTTTATAATACTTTTATGTATTTTATTCTCCAATGAATTTTGTGTTTGTTATTGTAAAAGCTCCCGACTTATTTTCTGTTGATAAATCTTATTACTGATGGTAAATTTTATCGGCGATACTCTTTTTTCTAGTAATGGTGGAGGATTGTGTGAGGATAAGATGAGACTAAATAGACAAAGGAGCATGTTCTTTAAGGCAAGTGGAGAGCAAACGAGAAAATATGGATGTGGGAAATAGTGGAGGATGGCCAACATAATGATTGGAACATAATAGAAGGCTCTAAGAGAACAATATGGCTAAGAAGATTTGGAAAGAGAATAGGATTAAGATTAAACTTATGCTATATTAATAAATTTTCTTTTAAACATAAACCTCTACACTTTATCATATTACATATATACCCTCAACACTTAGCCTGCATCTTATCTTCAAAGAATTTACTACAACCCAACACTTACATTCATTTTCCTCCACAGTGATTTTCTAACAATTTTTCCCCCTTCATTCAAATGATGGAAAAGGATTGTTGTGTTTCTGCCAATGCTTTTCCCTTTTATTTTTGTTTCTTGAGGGAGGATACTACAACACTTTATATATATATATATAGCCCATTATATATTTATATCTGTTATGTTGTTTGACACTCTAAATTGCAGCACGTGTAGCTATGACTTGCCCAATAGTAAGGAAATAATTTCAATTGAGAAGGAAAGTCACATATATAGACTAGGTAATGGAAAATTTTCATCTCTATTCATAATCAAATGTGGTTAGTTAATACAACTGTTGAAGATTTTGTGCCCTGTGATTAGATGTCTTGCTTACGGTGCTTCTTATCATACAACAATTGTTACAAGAAAACAAACATGGATCAAAGAGAGACATATACTACATGTACCCTGGGGTATTCTTAGGTATGAAATTTTCTCAATTATCAAGACTATCAGTTTCCAAACAATATTTGTTTGTAATGAAAACTATTGTTTTGTCTGATATCATACAGATAAATATTGCATTCAAGTTAAATTTTTGACATAGATTTTCTTATAGAAATATGTTACATAGGCAGAAACACTGCATTATGTTATACTATTGTTATGATGTACTATACAGCTTAATGAACTCACTTTGAGCACTACAAAGTTTTTGAATTATAGTTCATTCCAATCACGGTCACGGGTTGGCTTAGACCAATGTCGTCTGACCTAGAGGTCACGGGTTCGAATCCTGGAAATAACCTCTTGTAAAAAGCAGGGGAAGGCTGCATACAATGAATCCTTCTCCAGGACCCCGCATGGCAGAAGCTTCATGCACTGGACTGCCCTTAGTTCATTCCAATCGCGTGATGCTTGAGTTCTCAAATATTACAAATTAAAAAATTTCAAAGGATTGGACATGACATTGACACTGAACTTTGTTTTAAAAGCTTTAGTATATTGGATGTTAGGCAAGTGTTTGACTATTCATCATAGCTTAGAGTAATTTGATTTATCTAGTAAATGATTGATTATTCACCTGAATGATCAAGTTGCAAACTTGTGTTGGAGGCTCAAATTTTTATGTTTATGGTGGGAGTTCGTGCACCGGACTGCCCTTTCTTTATGCAAATATGCACAAAAGTTTAAAAAATTCTGGAGGTTAAAGGAACTTATATTACAAGAATTTACTATATTCACATTACACTTGGGAAATTGCTAAAATCTAATTTTCCATTTAATCATATGTTCAGAGAAGATAGATAAATTTAATCATTTTATTGTAAGACTAGTAGTATTAATCAAAGTTAAAAATGTGGCTGGTAGTTATTTTGAAAAAGGCGTGGTATACAGAGGGAAATCAAAGAAAATTTCACTTGAACAGAACTACAAAAAGAAAATCTAAAGGATGTATTAACAATAATTTGTTCATAGAGCCCAATTGCAGGTTAATAGCTGAGAGATGGGATTATTGTTTTGGAATTACAACACTTGCATGAAATATTGAAGTCACACCTAAGCAATTAATTCATTTTTCCTTTGATATTCAAACTTACTCTTAATCTTCTGTTTGTGTGATTAAATATCTTTTTAAGACATTATGGTCTTAATAAATACAGAGTGATTTTTTTTAATACAACATGAACAATAGTATGCTCAGCAAGATCACTGCAAGTTTTTCACCCTTAGTTTCTGGATTCTATATTTAGAATTTAGTGTGTTTCTTTGTCCTCTGTTTCATTACAGATCAAGCAGCTGTTGATCAGGCTGTCAATGACATCTGTATTCTTTTGAAGTGCAGTCGTCATCATCTCAATGTGGTGAGATATTGTACAAATTCAGATTGAAGGTTTAGGGATTGTGGTAGTGACTTATTTGCATTCCTTAAAAATGATATATTTGATAAATGCGTACTCTGTTTTGATTAGTGTCACTTATCACTATGATATTTGAAGTCTTTCATATTTATAAGCTATCACATAATGTCATGGTACCACAACAAAAAACTGATAGCTATTTGGATACTACTATTAGAACTTAGTGTTCTTGTCATTTAGACAAAATCAATCGCATGTAAATATAATTACCTTTGCATGAATATCTCCACGATAGTTCTGTGCTATTAAAGTAAGTACTATTAAGATTGCTATATTTATTGTGTTTGCTTTAATGAACAGTAGGTTCTTTTTTTTACAGGTGCCGGTTGGGAAAGGGTAGATTTTACAACTTGAACGAGTCAATGTTTGAGTATATCCTTTCGATTTTTCTGAAGCTATTATGTACGAGTGTATCTATTCACAATTTCTTCCTCTCAGATTGGTGATGGGCTGGTTAAGATTCTCAGAAGCTGGTAGGAAGGTTTGTTGCATAAACAATCCCAGCACTGTAAGCGTCATTTAACTCAAGTATAATGACTTTGTCCTCTGGTTTGCTTACTAAAATTTTAGTGAATTGTAGGCCTATTCTATTCCTGTGTCTCTTGAGGAGGTGGAAGGTAAATGACTCAGATTAAACTCTTACTGAGCTTGTTCCCTCTTTTATAACCTTGACAATGGCTTATTTATTATTCAATCTTGAGTAAACAGAAATCAGCTGGCATAAATCTTCTTGTGACACTTTCTTCTATTTGCTATGTTAGTGACAATAAAATCTAGATGAAAATTTTGCTATAACTTGATGTAATTGATGGTTTATAGATAACACTGGGAAGGAACTTCAATCATTAGTCTGCTTTATGTTGTTTAATTTATGATGGTTTTAGGTGTTATTTATGTCTGTCAGTTTAAAATGCAACGTGTATAGGCAGTTAATATAATTTTGCCACTAGCTGATGAAAGAGGAGCAAATATTTTGGGTACTCGACTCACATTCACAATTAGATGATGAGTGGACAAATTCCGTCCAGAACTCCATCAAAATGGAGAGATAGTTATATAAGGTTATTGTGTAAACAAAAAGACTAAACTCTGATGTACAATTTATTAATTTTGTAGAGGCAGAAAATTGAGCAATAATCGGCACAATAAATTAATCAGGAAAAACCAGGCTCTTAGTTTGTTTACCATACATCTGAAGATGCAGCATAACTTCTAGTTTACCAATTGTTTGAACTTGTTCTTCTAAATTTCTGAATAATACCTTACCCGATATATTTTCTAGCTTCTTTTGTATCTCTTTCTAGATGGGCATTCTGAATGTTCTCTGTTAAATTATAATTCTCAGGCTGTATTTTCTGAAAATGGCGCTTACAATTAATCCACAAATTGCTTGTATTGTTAATTCCTTTTTTTTTTTTGTTTCTCCTAACAAGCAATAGATTTACACTGTTCTATTTTGTGTTAACCTTCTGATTCGAGGAAGTAAGCCTTTTATGTTGCTATCTATAGATCACAGCTCAATCAAGTAGTTAGCTATTGCTATGAAATAAAAGATGTTAAGCCAAAAACAACTAATTGTAACACTATTTGATGATAAATTGGCAAATTATTAGCATCAACATGTTAAAAAATACCAATACATTTTATAATTAAATTAAGTTGATTCCACAAAATGGAAGATGCGAGTGATAGAGGGAAGAAAAAAGGTTTATTTAATCTAATGTTAAAAAAAATTAAGAATCTCAATGTTATAGCCATGTATAGAATTTGATGGACGACAACTACATAAGATCCATGTAGTTGACCCCAAATAATTGTGACTTACAAAACTTGTTATATTGATCAGTGGTGAAAGCGCGAAACATTAGCTCCATTGGTTTTTTGCAGATATTGTCAGTGTTTCCAGATATATTCTTGTTGTCGAGAAGGAATCAGGTTGGACTTTCAGTTGACTCTGTTTGTCTGCCTTAACAGGATATTCTGGTTTGTTTTGTTTTCGGTTTTAATGTGCTATCACTTTAGTGTTTCAGCGCTTGGCGAATGATAAATTTTGTGAGAAAAACCAATGCATTATCATTACAGTGAGTAGAATAACATGAATTCAATTATATTATATTCATCCTTTGAGTGGATTGCCAATCATGAACTTTTGTAACTTTAATCAGGGAAGAGGATATCCTGATGTCTCTACAAGAAGGTATCCACATAATTGCTGCAATGTTCTATATTCTGGAACCTTATTTAGTAGTGATTATCATGCAAATTCTTGCTGATTGGTGTGTCTTGGTTTCAGGTTTTTGCGCCATATTGTAGACAAGCTTCTTTTGCCAGTATATTGCCTGGTGGATTACGATCCTTATGGTTTTGATATACTAACCATATACAGGTTTGGTTCCATGGTATGCCCGCTTCAATGGATTCATGCAATAATCAGATAATTACTTGAGTCCAATATTAGGGATATGAAATTATGTATGGGGACCATACTCTTCTACGTACTATTTTTATATGCACAGATATAAACCCTGTTATAAAGAATATGAAACAAATTCCATAATGCTTACCTTGATAGGGCAAAGACAGATAGTGCTGCTTGAATATTGAACTAGTTTATAGTCTCTGTCTAAATGCCTCCTGGATTTCGTATTTTTCCCTTGAAGCAAATGGCATATGATGCCAATATGTTGCGTGTACCTACTGTACGTTGGCTTGGAGTCTTTCATTCAGACTTGGACAAGTATCACCTTCCGGATCGCTGTCTTCTCAAAATGACATCTCATGGTCTTTTTCAGTAACTATTTTTTGTCACATTATGACTTCAGTCAAGATATCTGCACAAAGTCTAAGTTATGGGTTTAAACTTCACTGCAGACAAGGAGAGAGCTAAAGCAATGCTTCTTAGATGCTATTTATCAAAGGAAACACCACAATGGAGGTTGGATTTCACCAAACTGCCATCATTTATGTTTTCTGTGTGACTTTGGTGGTTC
>JBAMIB010000078.1:1178459-1189713 GCA_037177415.1 Kaempferia rotunda | reverse complement strand
GTTTGGTTGGTATGTACTTTTGCATGCCCTCGATGGGCTTTATTCTATATGTTTTGTTGAGCAGCTGCCCAGACGGTAGAAGAGGTAAGTTTAGAAGTCTTTTTAATCTCTTATTTGTTATGATTGATGGCCCTGGAGGCCCATATATTATACTTGTTGCTATGTGTTTGTTGTGTCTATGTAACATTGTCCGCCGGACAGAGGAGGTGTTGTCCGATAATTCCTTATTTATCGGTCGAACTGCCCCTTGGGGCGTGACATATGCTATCAACAGTCGGACCCTGCAATGCGAACTCTTACATATTTAACACTGCACCCGAGTTCTGGAGATGTAACGGTCCTTGCCAAGATGTAACAGTTGGATCCTGCAACGCATTCCTTCTGGGGAATAACTTAGCATTAGCACAAAAATTTAATGGATCCATTCGTTGAATATTTTACCTTTTTTCAATGAAATAGAAATTTTTTAGTTGTTATCGATGTACAACATGAATTTTTTTAATTTCTCTATTAATAATGTGCTATTAAGTACGACATGATATTATTTTTAGGATGTAAAAATTATTTCAAATACGGTAGAAGTTATAATTTCCATCTAAATCATATAATTCACAATTTGAAAATTCAGGATTCTCAATAGAAACCTCAAATTGACAATCTTAATATAAAATATCAGCATTCGTATTAGTAGCCTGGCTATGTGGTAAGGTTTGGATACCCATAAGTGTATCATAGACCGGTTTGACTCGGTATTAAACAAGCATCTTTTAGAAGGAAAATAGAAGAAGAGGAGCAGAGGAAAAGAAGTAGAGGAAAAAGCTTACACATAGCTTGAGAACCTTCGTGATCTTCAGTTGTAGTTAAGAGTTGAAATACTCCAATGAGGAATATGATTAGTGAGGCTCTTAATAAGTTGGGGTTTTTTGAGAAAAAATCTTCATCAACAAGCACCTATGATATTTTGATGAAGTAAAGTTTATTTTCCATTATCTTTTGACAATCTTTTATCAAATATAGAATTTTTATGTTAATATTAATATCAAAGAAAACAGATTAATTGTCAAACGCCTATGATATTTGATGGAGACAAATGGCAAACTCCATGCCTATAAGAGCAGTAATAAATATTCTAAAACTCCACTATTAATTTGGTATGTCTTGTAAGATGATAGATAAACTTGGGAAATAATATAAGGTTCATTAATTCCTAAGAGTTAAAGTCAAAAAGTCAACATTAAATGACCAACAATTCCAATATGCTTTAATTTCCCATGCTTGAAAAATTATAGCATATTTATGAATCTTTTAAGTTTTCTATGTGAGTCTTTTAAGTTTCCTATGTTTCTTTAAGAGTCTTTTGTGTTTTCAATGAGTCCATCTATTAACATTTATGTTGCTTGAGTCCTTTGTGTGTCCTAGTATAAATATGTGTACTACTGGACAGAAAATAGATATCAATATTTTGAGAGTTCTCTTTGGTTGTGTGATACAATCTCCCTATGGTGTGATGCCTAGGAACCGTTAGGTGTGATACAGAAGTTTCTACATTCCTTACCACATTATTCCAGATTTCTACTCCCTAACTGCCCAACACTCAATCTCCTCTTGCGCGCTACATCAATATTTCTACTTTCTTGATTTTTTTTTACATGTATTATTTGTGACTAACAATCAATGTTTTATGCTAAAAGACTTAACTAATAATAGCATATTTGCAAGGTTTTACACTTGGCAACAATGAAAGTCAAAATAAATTTTCAAGGGCTAAATATTAAAATACAGAAATCAACAACTTTGTATGCATGTATGTGTTTATGATGAACCCTTCTAAAAAAAATTATATGCATACCTTTGGGTTATTGCATCAATTTTCATAAATCTCTCAACAACGACTTGATCGCCAAGAGGAGCAGTCCCAATGGATGGACTGTTAACAGTTAGGGGAGGATTCATATTGCTGACACTAACAGGAGATCCAACTGCGCTCACAGTTTGTGTCTTGGTCATAGAATTTGGTTTGCGTTTAGCAGTGCCTGAGGTTTGATGTTGTCGGTGAAGAGAGTCACTAGGACTAGAAGTCACAGAAGGAGCACCAATTGTGGCATTAGAATTTGCAATTAGCTTATCTTTTTGAACACCCAGAGCAGAAGCTGTTGCAATGCCACTGAACTGTCCACCTGCCGAACCACTGGAAATTTCTCCTGATCTTGATGATACTGGTGACTGGACCATGGGCCCAGACGAGACTCTTGGACTGGGCACCGATTTTCTTCTCTGAGATGTATCATCCTTTCCCATATCCTTTTCAGATACTGATCTGACATTTTGCCACTGGATAGGAGTTGGAGGATGGTTTCTCATATATGATTGCTGTGGCAACTGTGCTCGCGATTGCTGCTGATCAACAGCACTGTTAACAGAGAGTGCCTGAAGAGCTTCTTTAGATCTCTCTTGCTCTTGTCCATCTAACTGTTCTTCCTTGGGAACATATCTAATGCCTTGATGATTAAAGTAGAAAGAAGCTCCTGGATCTTGGTTAGGTATATTATTTACAACAGCTGAAGAATACCTCTGATTGCCTAACGTAGAAACATACTGACCCCCCTTTGCATCTAAATGGCAATGTAGAATTTGGTTCTTCCATTGCAAATCTGTTCCAGTTAATCCTACCAATTGAGACCCCGTTTGTTGCTGCTGTTGCTGAATGCCATCCACCCCTAGTGAAGTTTGCTTTGGTCTCTTCATGCCAATAAATGACGTCAACTGAGCATCTGGGTTCTCTCTTTTCTTGGAACGAGGGGAATTATTGACTGTGTCAGGATATGAACCTATCAAGTTCTGTGATGAAGACATATTTGCATTCATCACAGAAATACTGGCTGGAAGTCCAGGTCCACGATCCTGTGAACTAGTAGGCGAGTTGATAACTGTTTGAAGCTTGGGCTGAGAGGGCAAAGTAAGTTTCGTGCTCTCCTGTCCAAAATTGTTAGATCTCATTGATGGAACCCCACCTGATAGATGTTGCATTTGAATAGTTTCATAAGCATGTTGAAGTGATGCATTTCCTATTTGAGATCCCGTTTCCCCAGCCCCACAATTAGAATTGTCAGATATCCTATCAATGAAGATTTTCTTTTCAGGATGTTGGTTATTGGATGAAACAGTCATTTCAGCATTTTGTAGCATTCTCTTCTTTCTTCCAATACCAAGATTGAGCTGTGTAAAGAAGAGGAAAAAAATGCATAACTAGTCTGTTTCTCATTGCTTAGACGACATCATGTTCAAATGTACCTTAGTAACAATAGGATCTTTCCAGTCTCTCTCCAACTTTGGAGTAGGATCTAAATAAAGATGTGAGTTCAATGCTTTCACTATTCGTGCCTCTACTTCCTGTAGAACAAAAGACATTAATTGACAACTCAATGGCAAGATTTCTGTTAGGAGATAATGTCAAAAGAAATTCACCATTAGGTCACTGTATGTCCAAGAATCATCAGCTATTAAAGAAATGTCCTTAATAACATTTTCCAATGACATCCTCAAGCGCACTTTCTGTACAGTCGGAGTCATATTCGCAGCAGAAACATTACCTCCTTGTTCAGAAAAGCATTTTCTATAGTCTCGTACCTGGCATAGAGGACTTTGTCAAGCAACAAATCAAGAAGGTAATGCTAAATTTAAATGATGGCGTCTTTAAGTTTTTATATTTTGCTGAAACAAAAGAGTTTATTAAAACTAAACAATGAGACAAAATGATGATATTATGCTCACCACAGTGAATTGGACTTTATGTTAATTGTTAAGAAGGCAAAGAGTAAAGAATTTCCTTCTAAAATATTTGACACCATAAAATAATCCCATCATTTTTAGTCAATGAAAACACAGAGGGGAAATGACACCAGATTTACTAGCCCTCACATGAGATTGTGTCTTGTCAATCATTAGTTAAAGCTCATCATTGACAAAGACAAACTGACAAATCAATTATGCTTATACAATAACACATGCAACTAAAGTCAGCTCTATTTTTGGAGTCAATGTGTCCAACTGATAGTACAACAACAATATACATAATTCATAATATCCCAGTGAATTGAGCCCCATATAAGGGCTAAAGGCAATACATGAAACAGACAATTCCACATGTTCAATTTTTCTAAGAAAGAAAAGGTCAAATTTTAGTATCCTACTAAAGATTTGGACTGCAAAAAATGAAATTTTAGCCGCAATTAATATTAAACAGTTGCACTAAAAGTATTTTCAGTGACAAAACCAAGGATAATGATTAGATATATGATGAAATACATTTTGTCACAAAATGTTACTGTTATATCATTTAGTGATGATAATGTAAAATAGAATGTGTATCTATAACAAAAAGTTCATTAATGTCACATTTGATGACTGAACAAATTATACTATTTTTAACCATGGAATTAGACTGATGAATGCAATACCAAACTTATTGTCACCAACACTTTTAGTGACAAATTTTTAGGCTTTAGTTGCAATAATGTTGCTAAGATGAAGCAGGAAAAATTACAGGGGAATTAGGAATCTTTTGAGATACACAGTCTCAGAGGGATTATCAAGAACTTATACTGGCACAATAAACTTCAACAATAGGAAAACGCATTTGGAGGTAAAGAGATATTACTCATGTTTCCAGCAGAAATAGTCTGGTAAGATAGGTTGTAGTGGGTGGAACTTTTTATAGACTCTCTTCCATGCCTTTTCCTCTGTAATTTTCCTATTTTATTGCACCATATAAAATTTTCTATGTCGCTTTCTCTGTTATTTCCCTCATATGTCAGTAACTGTATGTATAACCTGTTAGGCTGATATCCCTAGGTGATTGTTGGAAAAAAAAAAAATCATTGTTTTTCCTCAGATAACCTACACATATATTTCAAGATAAGTATACTATTCTTTTTTTCTTAAGTATGACTACTACTAATTAATTTCTAGACATTTTTGAGCAACTTTAATCTTCTTATATATTTTAGATCCATTTAAATCAGAGGTTTAGCATTTGATTTCATGAGGAAGCTGCAGACATGGCCTTTATTGATCCATCCTTCATGGATGAGCTTACTGATCAATCCACTAACATATACAACAGGAAGGTGAAACACCAAATGGATAAAAATAAATAAATAAATAAATAAATCAACTTGCACATCCCACCTATTCATTAAAATTTAAACATAGCGAAAAATCTCAAGGATAAAACTGAGTTAGCCATGAACGTTGAAGTTTGCATGTTGTTCCTGTTTAGTCCTTCAATTATAAATAATCTCAATTTAATGAATATTGAATTTATAGGCAAACTTTAAAGGTTGCATTTGGTAGAGTGGTGGAAATCTGTTTCAAGGAATATGTAGGTTGTCTTTGCCACAAAGGTTCAAAAATCATGTTTTCCCTTTTTTGTGAATTTTTTCCCCAAAATTACAGTGGACGAATTGGAAAACAAAGTTATAATGAAGCATTTTCTGTGAAAGACAAAATTATACCCTTCAGCAGTTAAATATTATGTATAGTGTTCACCCTGGTGTTCTACAAAAATCTAGTATAAGCAACATCTTAAAGATACCTCCCACTTTATCAGTCACTCCCCTTCGGCCATAACTCCCTTGCTTTAAACTATTTGTTTAAACCTATCCAACTAGCTTTAATTGTTGTTAGTTTTAATTTGCACAATAATTAGATCATATAAACAATAATTTGTTGTCCAAACTTCAATTGTATCCTATTATATTGAGATAATTATCCTGAGTGTATTTTATGTAGTTCATGTTTAAATCAATGAAGAGTTATTATTAGTATAAATTCAATTTAAAATAAATATCCCAATTGTTTATTATTTACATCGACACTGTTTTAACCAATGGCATTATGTCTCAAACGTTGTTTTACTATTTCAACTTTAAACAATTATGCTCACGTAACACTGCCATTATAGCTATGTTGAACACCTCAATGCTATAAACTACTTTAACTTTTTACAAGACACATGCAAGCGCAAATTCTTTCCCAAGCAAATTTTTACAAAATGAACCTAAGGCATTGGTTTTACACTATAATAAAGTGGTTGTTATTTTGTAGATAAAAGATCCAAAATAGATGCATAGACCAAGAAATCACCAATATGGGCATCATTTATAGATGGAGAAATATCAATTATTGTGGAACCACCAAATAGGCATAATTATGACTAATTGCCAAATTACATAGGGTAATAAGAAAAACAACAAAAAATAGAAACTAGGGAACATGCACACAAACAACTAATTGGACGCTTACTATGTCATCCCAAATGAAAAGAAGAATAATGGTTCCAGCTGTTAATTGTCACTCTAAAGATTTGAGCTACTAAGGTTAGAACTGCAGTGCAGCAGAGTAAAACTACCAACTTATTCAAAAAAACAAATACAAGTTACAAGCATCTGAGCTTAAGAATGCTATAAAAGTCAAATACTGCTTACTTCACAGACAATAGTCCCACGATAGTACTTGCAAGGTATCTCATCGAGTATGTCACCTGGCAACCACCCTGACTCAATTGCCTACGAACATCATGCAAAATTAACTTTAAAATAGAAAGGAAAATAAGTATGTGACAACCAGAAAATAAAAATAAAAAATAGAACCTTCGTTATTTGTATATAAATTTTTCTAAAGAAATTTCCTGAATCATGATCCAAAATCACCAATTGTTAACCCCTATTTAGAATTGTATCAAGTCAGGTAGAGTGTTGACAGTGCAAAAGCTCCAAAATTAGCAATTATAAACAGATGACATATTGGAAACAGGGTCATGCAAATTGTTAATGATGATACTAAATCTATCTGCACCTACTAAAAGGAAAGCTAACAAATTGTATGCAAATAAACAGCAAGATGTTAGCATCTCTCAAAATTTTGGAAAATAACAGGCAGCATCCATCATCCAAATTGTCAATGACCAGTTTATAATGTTTTAAACATAGAAAGACTATTATGAAGTTGCATAATATAATTGATAGAGGTAGATGGAGGCATGGAGCTACCTAAGATTAAATGACCTAGGAAATTTCCTGTAACATGGTATCAAAGTTGTCATGATCATCATTGTTTTATCCTCGCACACAATTGAATTTGTCATTGATTTCTCATGAGATTCTACCTCATCACACAATCATGACACCTACGACATCAAGCTATTGCTTCCCTTATGAAAGTTCCTCTCATGCAGCTTCTCTTTGTGGAATCACACATATAACCCCCTTCCTTCATGTAAGTTGCTGCTACCCTCACACAAGTTGTTACTTCATACCACCTCTCTGTATTTCCTTCTTGCTGACAAGATGTTCCACTCTGTGGATAATTCCTCAACCTACAGTTTACACAGTTTCCTTCCCTGGTTCAATACAAGCTTGAGTGCTACATATGCTATTAGAATGTCATATACAGAAGCAATATTTAATGCAGCTGCAATGTCTCAAAGTACATCCCAATTCGTGACACCCTTAGCTTATAGAGATACTTCTATTGCATGTTTGACGTACACCTATGGGGAAAATACCTAGATACCAAATTTAGGGTTCCTAAGCTTGTGTGCAGTTACATTTCTGATATCACTACAGGGAAAAAGATAGAGCTCAATTCCCTGGTACTCCTCTCTACCTATGTTACATTGTTGATCAATGTAGAAAACACTTTAGAACTTGCATAATATAATATTTATAATTAGGTTCTCAGTGTCTGCAATACTCCTTTAGAACTTTATTAGCAAATATCTTAACTGATCATCAGAGCTACCAAATATGGGATAATTTTATTGAATTTATTTTGTCCTCTCATGGAATACTTATACACACATATACAAATACTATCCTTCTAAGCTACTCACTGATCCATGCGCGACTGTGACATGGCAACTGCCAAGTCATGTTTTTTTTTTATTTTCCTCTCTCGTGACGTATTCCCTTCTCCAAAATTAGATTTTCGTTTCCACAAGCCGAGCGAGCTTCTCCCACCTAAGTGTGATTGTAGGTGAAGCCGTCCTCGCCGAGACATCGTTCCTCACCAAGATTAGGTTTTCCATTTCCCTCGCAAGCCGCTAGAAGCCGTCCTTCGCAGGGAGCCGCCATCCCTCGTTGAGATGTCGTTCCAAAGCCGAGACATCATTCCTCACCGTGAAAACGTACTTCGCACAAAGGGGTCTCACCGTCCTCGCCGCGAGACGTCGCTCTTTGTCACGTGCTACCCACCTCCGTCCTCACCGCCCGCCTGTGGGCACCACCGCGAAACGTCATCTGGTATGATTCAAGTCCATCCTTCTTACAATATTTGAGAGTTCTAGAAGACACTATGAAATTCATTAGGATTACTGATGTTATTTTACAATATTTGACAACTTAATTTCCATCATTTTAACCGATCGGAATTTACATGTTTACCTTATTTGACAACATTTGTTATTTTTCTAACACTATTATACTCTTTGGTTGAAAGTCATAAGGTTTACATGGACAATGTCCATTAAATCCTATCCTTTGGTTCATCAAACACAGTGGTGGTTGTTCCCAATAAAGTGGATCAAGGAGCAGGTTAGTTAATCCTCAAAATAATATTGGGATTATGTTGTTAGAAATAGAGGTTGTTTTCATATTATACCTAGCTAGATCCTTCTAGAACCTTCAAAATTGTCCATTTTACAATCTTTATCACTTTTCACGTGCACTTGTCATGCCTATGTTTCACTTATAATCATTCAAAGATTTTTCCTTTCATTTTCTTGCCATTTACCAAAAATAAATGTTTAATTTCTCAATGTCATCGGCATAGAGAATTTGGGTGTCCTAGGTTTTAGTATTGCCATTGACTAAGTTTTGATGATTTGATCAGCGTCTACAAGTTCTATAAGCATGTATTCAATAGTAATGCTTCAATGATCAAGTAGTAGTTGAGTTTGGAAAATGTCAAGTTTGTGATCTTCCATAGAGCTATAATATTTGTATACTTGATTCTGCATAGTTGAGATTAACTTAGTAGCAGTGAGCCAGCCAATGACAATTTGTCATAAATTCATTGATAATTATATTATTTTATTGGTTTTATCTTACCCCAAAATTTCATAGGAGATCATTGCCCTTTGAATGTAAATTTTAAATCCTAGTAAGGATAGGATCAAGCCTAGAACCAGCAATGTGAATAAGTTTTTATTTTGATAAATTTTATTCTTTTGGTTGTATAATTTGCAGTAAACTTGCAAAACAGTGTTTCTTTATATCAACAAATGGTAAGTCATTTCATTTTAAGTTCTAATCTTTTGTTTATACAAGATTCTAAATGTTGATTTTAATATAGGAGAAAGCATATGTTGTCTTTGTAGGACATGAATCGGGTATTTATGACACGTGGGTATAATCGAAGGATAACTAATGAATACATGCTTATAAAACCTGTAGATGTTGATCAAATTATGAAAAACTTAGTCAATGACAATATTAAAACCTAGGACACCCAAATTCTCTATCCGATAACATTGAGAAATTAAACATTTATTTTTGGTAAATGACAAGAAAATGAAAGGAAAAATCTTTGAATGATTATAAGTGAAATATAGGCAGTACTGTATTTAATAAGCATGACAACTACACTGAAAAGTGATAAAGATTGTAAAATGGATAATCCGCAGCATTATTTTGAAGGTTCTAGAGGATCTGGCTAGGAATAATATGCAAACAACCTCTATTTCAAACAATATAATCCCAATATTATTTTGAGAATTAACTAACCTGCTCCTTGATTCACCTTATTGGGAGCAACAACCACTCTGTTTCATGAACCAAAGGGTAGGATTTAATGGATATTGTCCCATGTAAACCATGCGGCTTTCAGCCAAAGAGAATAATAGTGTCAGAAAAATAATAAATGTTGTCAAATAAGGTAACCATGTAAATTCTGATGGGTTCAGATGATGTAAATTCTGTTGTCAAATGTTGTAAAATAACATCAATAGTCCTAATGAATTTCAAAGTGTCTTCCAGAACTCTCAAATATTGTAGGATGGACTTGAATCATACCATACAGCATTTCGCAGTAGTGCCCACAAGCTGACTACGAAGGACGGAGGCTGGCGGCACGCAATGAGGAACAACGTCTCGCGGCAAGGACAGCAAGACCCCTTTGTGTGAAGGATGTTTTCGTGACAAGGAACGACGTCTTGGCGAGGACGACGTCTCTGCGAGGGATGGCGACTCCCTGCGAAGGATGGCGTCTTGTGGCTCACAAGGGAAAGGGAAAACCTAATCTAAGCGAGAGGTGGCATCTCGACGAGGACGGCGTCGCCTGCAATCGCAATCAGGCTGGAGAAGCTCACTTGGCCCGCCAAAACGAAAACCTAATTTCGGAGAACAGAATATGTCGTGAGAGGAAAAGAAAGATAAAGGAAAAAAAAATTAAAAACCTGACTTGGCACTTATCACATTGTGGTCACACAGAGTTGTGCATGGAACGGTGAGCAGCGTATAAGGAGTTGTGTGTGTGTATTACAGCTTAGTTGTCATATTATAAATTCATTAGCTTGCTAAGAGTATCTGCAATTTAATTGCATTAATATTAGCATACTAATATCTAATTCATTCAACTTCTTTATATTAATAAAATTATAGTATTTATTAATTATAACATTTATAATATATTTTTATTATTAATAAAAAATTATTTATTATCTATTACTAATATTAAAGAAATATATTTAGTTGAACAAAATAGATTATTGTTTTTATTAAATAACAATAGTAGTAATATTATATTGTTAGCCTAATAATAAATCGCTGATAACATGACTAATCTGATTAATTACATCTGTTATTCATTATTTATATTGTGTTATAATGCTATTCGGCTATTCCATACATAACATGTATCCTCATGTGTTCAATATGATTCGAATGTATGAAGATGTGTTAGTGTATTTGTGCAAACCTCTCAATACAATCGATTAATCTGTTTAATTTTACTTCTTTTGACTAAAACCACAACAAATGAAATGGCAGGGTTAGGAAGGCAGTCCATACTAACTAAAAATATTTTTGATTTGTGGGCATTTTCAGTTAAATTCACAAATTTCATTTTCTTTTTCAGTGTTGCAGATTTCGGCCTAGGCGCCCCCTAGCCGAACTGAAAACTCTCTAATCGGCCAAACTAGGCGCCACTGTTCCTAGGCGGGCCTAGGCGCCGAATAGGCAGCATGTTCGGTCTAGGC
>JBAMIB010000078.1:1152571-1171339 GCA_037177415.1 Kaempferia rotunda | reverse complement strand
CGTGTTTTGTTAGCTTTAGTTTTGTATTCCGCTGTGCAAGCTAACGTGTAGGAAGAAGACGCGACGATTTGGGGTCATCGTCTATTCACCCCCTCTAGCCGATACGCATAGGTCCCAACATAAAACACTAAGCTTATTCACAAACATTTAATTTATTTACGACCCTAATTATTAACTTCTCCTATATTGTCAATTTTGAAATAAAAAAGTAGAGTTAAAATTTTACTATCACTCCTAAATTATAAACCTCAAATCTTACCTCTATATGTCTAAAATATGTTCTTCAACATTTTTATTTCATAAATTTCTTTTAAAATATCCCATTTAAGATGCCTTCAATGAATGACCAACCATCCATCTAAATGAATAAGCCTTGGGCATTTCTAAGGATCCCTGATACTCTTAATGGATCGTGACAAATGACAAAACTACCATGATGATGATAACGATTAAATTATAAAGTAAAATAAAAGAGAAAATAACGATCGAAATGTGAATCCAATATAATTATAAAAAAAGGAAAAATGTTTTTTTTTATTTTAACAAAAAATAAATCCTTCAATTGGGCATATGCGATTTTCATGTTAAATGTACCTATTGAAGTGCAATTTTTTATGTTTTGTTTTTCTAAAAATATATTTGCTTCCGGATTATGAAAGCCTGTCATTCTGATTATCACATCGAGTCCGGTGGGAGTTGACTTGTACTTCTTAACCATCACTTGTAGGTATTTATTATTTTAAAATAAAATAAATATTATTTAAATCACAAACAAATGATAAACAAATGATTCACTCAAGTAAACAAATGATATCAAATACTTTGTTTATACTGTAGACAAAAATCAAAATAACGCACCAAGTTATCAGAAACATCCAATTATTGTTTTTTTTTTCCTAAAAAGGGTAAATGAATATTTCTCTTATGATTTAAAAAAAAAATAACCTGAACCCAACGCTGTTGTTGAATCTAACATATACCTTTTTGCAAGGTGTAATAGCTCCCAATTAATTTATATAAAATGTAAAAATTAACTAATTAACTTCTATATGTTATAGAAATTATTAGGGTGTTTGGCTGAGCTTATAAGTTCTACAAAACAACTTATAAGTTGTTTTAGAGCTTATAAACTCTTTAAATTTGTTTGATAAATTTTTGTGTAAACAACTTATAAGCTGTCAAAATAAGCTGTTTAACAACTTATAGGCTGTTTTTAAAAAGTAAGCAAGACCCTACTTTTTTAAAAAAGATTTTATTTTGAGAAATTTCTTCTCTAAAATATCCTTATATATTTTCATTAATTCCTATTTTATCCTCCATATATTCCTTCTTTTCTCGGCATACAGTCCTTTCTATTTCTTCTCTCGTGCATAAATTCTCCGAATCGATTAGAATTTGTTTTTTTTAATCTAATTCTTTTTATATATCCTTAATTTTTAGCCGCATTTGCAAAAAAAATTAATAATACCTTTTTAGTATTATTCTTTTTTTGATAATTTTGTTAATAAAAAGATCTTATAATACCAAACACATCTATATCTTTAAGTTATTTAAAATAAGTTTATCCAAACACTTTAACAACTTATTTTTAAAATAAGATCTACCAGCTTATACGCTCCTAAAACAAGTTGTACGAGCTTATAAGTTATTTTTAATAAGTTTAGCCAAACACACTCTATATCAGGTACCCGTTCAACTATAATTAGATTACATTTATTTACAATGCAATGAGTATCATGAAGTTCTCATGATTTAATTTACTCATTGAAATATTATTTTATTAAGTTATCACTTAAAAAATAAAACCAAAATAGTATAAAATCACCGTTGTAAAATCTGACAAGTAGTTTTTACATATTATAAGTTAACCACTAACTTTTGTATGTTGCAGAAGCTCTACATGATCGATCACGATCAGATAATATTTATTTAAAATATAAATATCATAGAGTTTTAATCATTTTAAAATATTATTTTAACTAAATTATTATTTAAATAAATATATTAAAATAATATAAAATAATGTGTAAAAATTAACAATTAACTTTTACCTGGTATGGTATAGAAGTTAACATCTAACTCTCATACCCAAAATAATTTTTGTCCTAGATTTTTTTACTTGACATAAAAAAACAAATTTATATTGTTGAAATTCAAATGAGTTTTGATAGCCCTTCAATTTTACCTTTATATATTAAATTAAACAAAAAGAATAAGATTAAAAAAAGGAGTCAACGGCACTGGCCGAGCCGCAAACCAATGCGACTGAAATTTTATCGGTACACATATCGATTAAAAATTTGTCTTTTATCAACTCAACACGTTTCTTATCCTTCATCGGTCGTTATCCCGGACAGCATCCGCCGCGATCCGTAATTGGGAAGCAGTAATCTTCCTCGATTTCCCATCACTTTTTTTTTTCGCCACGAATCTCTTCAGTTTGATTGCAGTAACTGATGGTGAATTCTTGTTGTGATCTTTTACACGATGAGATCTCGATCAGAGCAGCCACATTAGGCAGGTGACTCCGACCTAATTATTGTACTCTCTCATCCGTCATGGAGTAAACCATGGCCGTGAGGAGATAACAGCGTCAGAAAAGGCTCAATTTTTTGCGCTGCATTTTTCCTGCCTTTTCATTATTCTTGTGGAAGCCGTCTCTCACCATTTCAGTGGCTTTCGTTCGCCTCGATTCCTGCTGTATCGACGACTACTTCCGAGTTACGTCTGCAAAATATTGCGAGAAATTCCATTTCCAGATCCGGCGTAGAGACCTGGTTCTAAGGGAGCAGGGGAAAGAAGATTCCCCTTCCGATCTATCCTTCCGTTTTTTTTTTGGTGCGAAGTTTGAAGCTTTATGAGAGTTGAGCTCTTTCCTTCTTCTTGCTAGCTTTTGATTCGGTTCTGTGCCTGCTGCTAAAAAAAATCTCTTTTGTGGACGTAACCCGCCTTCCCGTGTGTTGCTTTTCTTCCCTATATTTCGGTTTGCTTTCTAGAGCGTTCCTGTTCGCTCGCGCCTCTCCTGTGAATGGAGGCGACAGAGTGGTAAGGCTTATGTGAGCGAGCGAGCTGCAGTCGGAGGAGCTCGGGATTGGTGGATCCGATGGCGGCAGACAGCGAAACGGTGGCGGCAGTGACCGCTGCATCCGCCAGTAGTGGCTACCTCCAGAAATTCAGGCTTTATGAGACTCATACGGTGAGTTGGGACTCCTCGTAACGGATGAATCTTGATTATTTGTTTATACTACCTAATGGTTGGTTCGATCTGGATTGCCTTCCGTCAACTTTTATAAATGATCGCTCCTTTTGAAACGGAGCTTGAAGTAATCTTCTAGTACTCTTTATTCCACTCATCGAAATTGTCTTGGCCTCTGTCTGTTGACGGGGATCATTTCTGGTGGATTTTGTCATTGTTGTTATTTCTTCTCCTATTATATATTTGTGAAATCTGGATAGTTCCTTCATAAGCTTCATTAGATTCTCTTTCTTGAAAGATCTAAAAATTCTTGATCTTGAAGCTCCTTGAGAAAATCCTGCACAGTAGTTTCCTTGTTGTTAACCTTTGCTATCTGCTAACCGTAATAACCTGTGACCTATAACAAATTCTAGTGAATTATTCTATTGTTTCTGTTCAGTGAGTTTGTTAATACTTTGACCAGTAAATGCGATCCTTTTTCTCCCCCTTCCAAATATTCATATGGATGTTCGTGCAGAAAAACCAAATATTTATGTTCATTCCATACGTTTCTCTTTGATTTTTATATGTTCAACAATCTTTAATGGCTTATGTCTAGTTTTCCATGCTGGTCACATATCTTGATGGATCTAAAATTATAGATTTTTTACTTGAACTCTTGAAGTACTCATTTTTGGACTGCATCAGTAATAAAATATGCAGTACTCAAGTCACTTTCTTTGTTTTACCTGAATACCTGTTTATTTTGTTTCAGAAATTCTATCTAGTAGGAAGCAATAATAACAAGACACAATGGAGGGTATTAATAATTGATAGGCTGGAACCCTCCGAGCTGAACATTCATGAGGACCCAACAATCTACTCCACCATTGAATGCAATGATTTGCTGAAGCGAGTACATGATGGTAACACAGCAACAGGCGGATTAAAATTTGTGACAAAATGTTATGGTCTCGCTGGTATGTACAGTCTCTGCTCAATAGGTACTTGGCTAATTTTTTAGTAGTTTTTCAAACACTTAAACATTAAGCTCTCCTGGAACACATGTCCATTTTCAGGGTTTGTCAAGTTCCTTGGGCCTTACTACATGCTGCTCATTACTAGGAGAAGGAAGATTGGTAACATTTGTGGTCATGCTGTATATGGCGTCTCCAAAAGCGAACTGATTATCATTCCAAATTCTACTGTGCGATCAGCTGTGGCCCATTCAAAGGATGAAAACAGGTCTTTGGTCCATTCTTCATGTAAAACATGTGCTGTGCCGTACACTTTATTTTAATGGAGACCGTGCTTAATGCCTTAATCTTAAAAAAAACTGCTTGTTATTGTCCCCCAAACTCTTATAAGTTTGAACTGTCAGTTTAAGTTCTGGTATTTTACATTACAACAAATGTTATCAAGTGCCTGTAAGTTTTTTGCTTCAATCATTATCATAAGGTAATGTGGAGAATAATGTAAAGTATCAATCACATTACATCATTAACTGTTGGTGTATTTGCAATTGTCTCGTTCTGTATACCATCATCCAATTGATTTTTCTAATACTCAGTACTTTTGCTGTGTAAAACTACTATCTTCTTGTGTAAACATTTTGGTAATACTCTACTTTTGCTGTGTAAAAGTACCATCTTCTTGTATAAACATTTTGAGATGTAACTTTCAGTTATACCAGTGGGATATAACAGTTTTCTGGAGGCCTAAATGTCAGATCAACTTTACCAGACAACTTTAGATATTGGAACCAGTATTTGGATTGTCATATTATTTCCATGATTGCTGGTATTGGAGGAAATGCATACAGGTTTATTGTAGCTTCTGTTACAGACATGTTTCTTGTGGTTTTTGTTACTGTGGGAATAATCATTACCCCTTTTTCATTCTTTCATGATGTTTGTCTTGTTTGCAGAGCCATTCACAACTTGTCTTTCTTATCCATTACACAGATACAAGAAGCTACTCTGTAGTGTGGATCTCACAAAGGACTTCTTCTTCAGTTACTCATATAACATCATGCGTAGTCTTCAGAAGAACCTATATGATGGCATCACAGGACAAATTCTGTATGAAACTATGTTTGTTTGGAATGAGTTCTTGACACATGGTGTGCGTAATCTTCTCAAAAACACTACATGGACAGTCGCACTGATTCATGGATTTTTTAAGCAGGTACATATTTATCCAATTTATGCTTGAAATGTTTTGCCAGCATGATTTTGGAGGGATTGTCTGTTCCAAGTAGTCTATGATATCATCTAGGTACATAATGGCTATTAAATATTATGAGAACATCAAATTTGTGCAGGCTGAACATTTTCAGGTCTCCTCTATGTGAGCACAAATGAAAATCACCTCTAGCAGCAGCACTAAAAATGCCTTTGTGTGCTCTTGAATTTTTTAACATCTGATTTTTGATGCTATCGGGGCTCCCTAATTCAAGATGAACAATTCTACACCTACAGCTAACAAGCTATTGATTGTATTTCATTATACTAATTAAGAAAAATTTTAATGACTTGACCTGAATTATGGTGATGAGATAAGGCATATAAGTAGACACTATTACAGTTCTAGAAGTTAATGGGGAACATTAGACTTGCTTACCATTCATAGTCCATTCTAACTATGCACTTACTCATTAATGTAATATTGTGCTTTAAACCTTATAATTACATGCTATTTATAATTAGATCCACTCTCCCTAAAGTTGGAGCAAAGATATCATCTTTGCCTTATTATATAAACTAGAGAAACTCTCATAGACATAAAAGATTAACACTTAGGCTTAGATGAAACAAAACTTAAATAAGTTAATAGAGCATTTAGCTCCACAGGTGAGGTGCAGTTGCAAATATGTAGTTACATCGCAAATAGAGGTTGCTGCTAGTGACATTTGTGTTTGTGAGGTATAATTATTGATAGGCTGTTGGGTCACAAGCATAGGTTGGTAGTGGGGGTGCTCATGTAGACGTTGCAATGAGAAAAGGTGGGTGATACCGTAATAGTGTTGTGAGCAAACTGCAAAGTTTTTTTTTCTTTTCTTTTTCGGTGTTTCTCCTTTTCTCTAGGTTCCATGGTTGCATCAGATCTTTAAATCACTTCTTCTTCGATCTGCATTATCTCTTAAACAGGTGGAAGAAATACTATAGTAGGGAACCTATTGCTCTTTCCTGTTGATAAAGTGTTGTTCTCTGGTGTACTTTAGCTGTTAGGTCAGTATTCTCATACCACATTGGATTATTTTCACTTGTTAAATATTGCACAAGAACTTGCAATATGTTCAAGATCCTAGGCTTCTTGCTTAGAGAATGCTTTGATGGTAAGAACAGATGTGAGGGGATAGATCATAGGACTAGTGCCTAAATATGTGTTGGCTGGTGGATTTACTGATGGCCTCTAGGAGAACCTATTCAACCTCTATCACTCCATGATAAGTTGATTTTTCTCTGCTTTCAAAGCCTTTAGTTGACAAGGTGCTCGAGTGATATAAAGGGATCAAGGAGGCCGAAAAGTTTCTCAAGGTTGCGACCTATTGTTGTGGTGTTGAGGTGGCAGGTGGGTAGATTGACATGGAAGCTGGTTAGACATAGGGAAGAGAACTTCCATCATGATCAAGATGGCAATTGAAGGATGAATACCCAAAGTATAGGATTGCTACATCCATGAGCCACATGACTTGTGAGTGCAGTAGAAGCTTGGGTGTGTGCAACTCTAGATTTGTGTTGCATGTGGATATCTTGGTCATAAGGAGAGCTTTGGCGACTCATTGCAAGTGAGACACATATATAGAGAGAGAGAGCGAAGATCAAGAGATGAGGGGGAAGGGAATACCTTTATGTTTATTGTTTTTAAGAAAAATTCTAATCCTAGAAAGAGGGTTCTATGAGGTAAAAAATCAACCATTTTTATTTGGCAAATACAGATAGGTGAACTTGTCAAATTCACCTTTTTAATAGGAGTTTTATTATTTTATGGTTTCATAACTTTCGATAGATGAAAGCTACCATTGTTAATTATCTCTAAAAGAGTAGAGTGCCTTCAATTAATGAGTAATTAATTAAAATATATAATGAAAATAAACTGCTTTTATCTCTCTATGCATTCTCTCTTTAAATTTTACTTGTCACCCCATTTAAGAACTTGTGTGAATAAAGGCCGAAGAACATGTTCAAAAATGTAAAGTTTAAATTGAGCATTTGTGAAAGTTGAAACACTTTCCTAGAGGCTTAGGATTTGAATGAAAATAAACTAAGGTCATTAAGACATTTTTAAGGGTCAAATTTGGATGAGAGCGAAAGGTCAATTCCAAAAATCAAGGTTTGAGTAAACATAGGTAGAGGTCACTAAGACGTGGTTAGAGGTTAAAAAATTGAATGAACATTAGTGAAAGTCGAAGGACAAGGACAATCATAGAAACTCAAGATTTGAGTGAAGATAGACAAAATGGATGTGTTTAGAGGTTTGACATGGGAAATAGAATTAGTAAAAGTCAAGGGACCCTAAAAGCTTGAGATTCAGTAAAACATAAAGGGAGGTCATCAAGACGGTTAGAGGTTCGAGATTTCAATCAGCATTATTGAATGTCGAAAGGCCATCTATACGGAAGCCATCAAAATGTGTGCTGAGGTTTAAGATTGTAATGAGCACTAACGAAGGGCAAAGGATGATCCCAAAACTTTGAAATTCAAGTGAACATAGATAAGGGCTACTAAGATATGGTTAAAGATTCATAAATAAGCATCAAAGAAGGCGAAAGGAGCATTAGAGAATGTCAAGATTTAAATGAGCATAAACATACACAGAAGTTGTTAAGACATATTTCGAGTACTTTTTACATTTCATCTGTCAACATTAATATTCATATTGTCACGCCACGCTTAGATCAGAATTTGAAATTAAAAGGATAATTTAAGAGTTAAACTAGAGGTACTAAACATGGTTTATAGACTTGAAAAGGCTAAGAGCCTATTTGAAAGTTTGTTATATCTAGAACTAAGCATGACAAAAAAGAGTTTGGATTTGAGAAATTTAATTATTTGATTTGAAATTGTTTAAATTGATACGAAGAGGAAAGTTAATTTGAATTTGACATGAAAAAATTTGATGTTTATTATTATTTTAAAATTGATGTTGTTGGATGCAGCTTGGATCTAAACATAATTACTGACTGAAGTAGGATTGACTTTAATTTGGGTTCAATTTTAATTCACGCATATTTTTGTAGGAATTAACAATGAAAATGTTAAATAATTTTAAATGCTTTTACATAAATTAATTTAAAAAAATCGAAATCATTTTAGATGTTTTGATTTTGAACTTTCAATAATTTCGGAAAAAATATTTTAAATTAGTTTTGACCGTCTTGAGTGAATTGAGAAATTAACTCACTTTTTTTAGGAATTTAAAAATCAACTTGATTTACTCAAAAAAATACCAAATAATTTTGAATCCTGATAACAATAACTAAAATTTTAAAATAAATTTTGAATATCTTTACATATTCAAAACTCTCATGGATACAAAAAAACAAATTTAGTTCTAAATTCAAAATTAATTTAAAAATATTCAGCCTGTTCGCAAAAAATTAAAACAAATTGTAAATTTGTGAGCGAACTACAATATGATTTAGCATAGTTTCTTGATTTTAGATGTTTAGGTTATAGATGTTTAGGTTGTATTCCTCAATTGTAAATTTGCATCTCTTGCTGGTGACTGGTGACCTTTTTTTTATCACTAATCATTTTAGTATATTTCCTTGATAGATTGTATTCTACATATGGTTGTTCACTATGGTGCTAGCCAAAAAAATTTCAAAATTTCATTGTCCCTTAGTTGCAGCTTCCTTTTTATATGTTTGGCTGATCGAAAATGTTCCTTTATCCCTATCAAGTATCTTTCTGTCACCCAATCAATAATTATTTCTAACTGTCTAAGAACATACTCTGGCTTCTGTATGATTTCAGGTTAGGCTTTCAGTCTGTGGAAAAAGTTTTAAGTTTACACTCATTGCCAGGCGCTCGCGTCATTTTGCAGGCACCAGGTGATTAATTAAGATGTATTTGCTTCAAAGATTTGCTTTCGTTTTCAGATGCATGTTGTCAAAATACTAAAATTGTTCACTCAAGGGTTATGTAATCTGACCATAGTCTTTTTGGCCAATGCTTTAATGTAACTAAGTTTGTCCTTGATTAGGTACCTAAAACGTGGTGTTAACGAGAAGGGTAGAGTAGCCAACGATGTGGAGACAGAACAGATTGTATGTGAAGATACTGTCCAACAGATGCCTTCAGAAATAACTTCAGTTGTTCAGAATCGAGGTTCAATTCCCCTCTTCTGGTCCCAGGAAGCATCAAAGCTAAATGTTAGGCCTGATATTGTCTGTAAGTTCCAGACTCTTGCATTAGCTTTGCCAAGCTATACATGTAACTTATACGGAAACACATCTTTTTAGTACACAAGAAGGACAAGAACTTCGAAGCTACCAGACATCACTTTGAAAATCTTGTGAAGCGATATGGAAATCCTGTTATTATTTTAAATTTGATTAAGGTAGGGAATTTCTGCTGTTCACTAGTGAATAGGAGAGATTTTTTTTTTTCTGATTTTCTCTACATACGTTCAACATCATTGTGAGAGTTTTTTTTGTACTCATGTAATAATATCACTACTTGTTTGTTCTGCACTATCAGTCACGTGAGAAGAAGCCACGAGAATCTTTGCTTCGTTCAGAGTTCAGTAATGCAATTGATTTTATAAATAAAGATTTACCTGGTGAAAAGTGCTTGAAGTTCTTGCATTGGGATATCCAAAAACAATCTAGAAGGTATGTAGCTGGTATAACAAATGTCTCTTTATGGTAATTTTTTACCATTTGAGCAAGAAATGAGTTATTATCTGTGACCTTCTTCAACTTTGTTTACATGACTTGTTCACCTTTCAATTGATCATTGGCCACTGAAATATATTTAGGAAAGGTGAAAACGTGCTGGAAATGTTAGGAAAAGTGGCGGCGTATGCCTTGAATCTAACTGGAATTTTCTATTGCCAATTACCACCTTCTGTGAAAATTCAAGATGTTGATCTGCAGCTAGATATTAGGTAAGGATATCTTTTTCTAGCTTGCTATCTGTTTGTATCATTGCTAATTTAGGTTTCTCTTTTACTTTCACAATTAGCGTCACAGTTTTTTGGCATTCAGTTTTATTATTTGCTAGCAGTTAGCACAAAAATTTTAATCACTAAAAAAATAGATAGCCCCAATCTAACTAGTTATATTGAAAAGAACTGGAAATTAAATGTTGATGGTCTGGAATGACAATGGTGAAGTTCAATGTCATGTGAATTTGGAGTTTGGTTTGAAGTCCTTGTGTTATTATTTAATTTAGATTAAAATAATATTAACTGTAAATATATATTTGTGTAACAATATTGCTTAATAGGGGGAATCACATGGGAATACACAATGCTAGTGAGATTCATCAAAAAAATATGATTTTTCTGATTTATTTTTAGCTTTAATATCTAATATTTGATCCATGTCTGGAGCAATCATTTGCAAATAGCGTATGCTTGTAAGGCCGATCAAGAAGAATTAAGTAACTTTTAAATTAGATTAGTGAAGTAATTTTAATGAGTTGAAGTTAGCAGTCGTTTAACCTTTAAGCTATACAGGTTGGCTTTCTCAAGTTGATTTGTACCCTAGTCTGATATGCAATTTTTTAATTCTTTGACACCCCAGGCAAGGCATACCAACTGTAGCATTTTGTTTTTAATAGATATATTGATTTGGATATAGTATTCCAGCAACAAGGCTGACTCAATGTTGATTGTTTCGCTTTTCGACAGCTTCAATATATTTAATGACTACCTTATAAACTATTCCTGTTGGTTTTCTCCTCTGAGTAAAGCAGTAGAGATACCTTTCTTCATATTTATAATGCACATTGTGAAGCTGTTAAGATTCTTTAATCAAAATGGCAGTAGTAAATGTTAGATTGAGAATGGACTAAGTTCACTAGCCTTTTTAATTATCTCAAAGCATATAAAAAATTATGATGTTGAAACTGCTGCTAACTACCAATGCAGGGTACCAATTATTTCCATTGGTTCTTATGACAAATCCTGGAAAGATGAAGGGCAGAGCTCAGATATTTCTCAAAGTGAATACTTTGAGGACAGAACTAAATGCAATGATGATAATTCAGCCAATGAAATACATAAGCCTGCTACTTTTCACAATGACTATTATGCAGATGAAGTTGAGTGTAGAGTCAACTTGGCTAAACCACCAAGGCTGCAAAGTGGCGTCCTTAGAACAAATTGTATTGATTGCTTGGATAGAACAAATGTTGCACAGTATGCCTATGGTTTGGCTGCACTCGGCCATCAGCTTCATGCCTTGGGATTTATAGATGTTCCAGAAGTAAATTTAGACTCCTCTTTAGCTGATGATATGATGGATCTCTATGAAAGAATGGGGGACACACTTTCCCTGCAGTATGGTGGTTCTGGTGCTCACAACAAGGTATTAAAATGCATCAGATAAATGATATATACTTTGAGGGATGTATATATTTTTAAAGATATTATTATATAATTTCTTTTCAATGTTTCTTTGATATTTTTTAAATTTAATTCCCCTCTTTCCAGGTTTTATATGTAATATACTGATTTCCTTAGAAAAATGCATAAGCCTTCTCTGTCTAATTTCAACATCTTTTGTTAATACTTGCCTAATCAGATTCATTCCTTGAGAAGTTCTGGTATAAGTATTTCCCCAACGCGTTTTTTTTTGTAGGTGAAGGTTTAGTTTGTTTTCAGCCTAGCTATTTAAACTTGATGTATCTGGAGTTTCCTAGTTTAATAATGCCAGCACTGCTTTTGGGATGATTATACGGATGAATGAGGAAAACAAAGTCTAGATTCATTTTCCATAGCCTATGTGTAACAAGAAATTATTTCATATGCTTGCAGCACCACTGACTTCTTAAATATTATTTTTTGTATGCTGTTCAGATTTTTTCTGAAAGAAGAGGTCAATGGAAGGCCGCAACCCAGTCTCAGGAGTTGTTGAGGACGATACAACGATACTATAACAATGCCTATATGGATGCAGAGAAGCAAAATGCTATTAACTTGTAGGTCCTTAGTCTCTCTTCGACAAATTACCTTTAAGGCTCTGTTTGGTGTGGGGTAATAGTAATGTAATTAATATTACATTATAAGATTGATTATTTTGTTTGGTACAATTTTAATCTAAATTACAAAAGGGTAATAAGTTTTGTAATCTGAATTACAAGACCAACAACGTGTGATCCAATTACATTCCAAGCTCAATTATATTACAAACTTGATTACATTATCCCTAACCAAACATAGCCTAAGGTATACATTCCAAGCTCCTTGCAATGGGTTATATAAAGTATATATATTGCCTGTAATACAGCTTCCTTGGCAACAGTGTCAATTCATTCTGATAACTGTATGAAATTTGTAGGTTCTTGGGTCATTTCCAACCCCACCAGGGTAAACCAGCACTTTGGGAGCTGGGTTCTGATCAACATTACAATATCGGAAGGCATAGCACACGTTGTCATGAGAATACAAGGTATTCTCATATTATGTTGATTTTCTTGAATTGTTAGTACTAGACTTTTCACACCTGTTTATCCAAAGAAAATGACAACTAAGCTGTGGCTACTGTTAAAGACACAGGATCAAATATTCATATCCACTGGTGAGGATAACTAGTATTCTTTGGTACAGGATAGAAGTAGAACAATTTATCTTTTAGGATACATTGTGAGGACTGAGGCGGCTTCCAAATCTTCTTGCAAAGGAATAAAGGAGAAACAATAAGAATTGTTTTAGATTAAACTTGCCTGATATTATCTCTGTAAAATATAAAACATATGGTTGGTTAATTAATCTTTTCAGAATTCTTAGAGTTGGTTTAAATACATTCCTAGGACTTTGGCCCCTTGGTAAATTGACTCCCTGTACAATTTTTTCAAATCAAGCTAATTATAATTATCTTTTTTTATGAGTTTAGTCATTTCTAACCCAGGTCATCTAGGCCTAATGTAACCCTCAATCTTTTTCATGAGATCTTGTATAGGCATTGGTGGTCTTTAAAAGCTAATTTTAAAAACAAATAAAATTAAAACGAATGAGATTATGAAAAATTAGCCCACTGCAAACAGGGTTCCAGGATAGTTTATAGTGTGGCAGAGAAGCATTTAATGCCACTCTTCTCATATGGTATATGTGCTGGTCCTCAAGAAAAAAAATAGAAATTTTTTCCCCAAAAAATAATTATGTTTTTTCTTAGGCCTTGTAATTTTTAGCTTGATCCAACCTTCATGCCCTTGACGTGTTGAGGGAAAATAGCGAAGTAGACTTTAGATGATGGCATCTTCAAGAATCTAATTGTAAAGGAAACCAGATTAGAGCGGGGAAGAGCATAGACAGAGATGTTAGTTATGAATATCTTTTGGGAAAGTCTCATAGTGGATTTACACATAGATGGAGAATAGGTATTTGCCGTGATAGAGTGAGCTTTGAGAAGGAGAGACAAGTAATGTTTAGGCAGCAAGGGAGGGGGATAAGAAGGCAACATTTTTTTCAAATATCTTTTCTTTATGGGAGGGCAAGAAACCGATCTATATGTTGAGATGAAGAAAGTTTGTTTTGATTGTTGGTACTAGAGCGGGACAGTGGATATTGGCGAGTGGATTTTTGCTGGGAAGGAAAATATAAAAAAATGGAGGGGCAAGATTAATACGAAAGTTGCATGTCTTCAAATAGGATAACTATTTGTGGAGTTTCCACAAACCACCATAACAATTGTAATGATGCTATGAGCCACCAATGGAATGGGTTATAGCACAAGAATACAAGATCAATTTCATTGGTGAGATAACAAGCTTTTGTTAATGAGGGGAGAAGACAAGTTCTCCTTTGATTAATTGAGAAATAGAACCCATTTTCTTGGAAGGGGAGAATGGTGATGGAAGCATTTGCATTAACCTGGTTTGACAGTATTAGTCTATAGCATTTTCATCGAACAGCTACAGACTAGGTATATCCCCATGAGCTAAATTCTGTCTTCGTGTACAATTTCTAATTAAAGTTAGTTACACAATTACAACAGCACAAGTATAATTAAGACCACACATGAATTTTTATATGTATAATTAGAAAGATGTGCTTGTCATCCTTCGTTGAGTTTTGGAGCTCAAGTTGGTCACTGGGATGACAGAGAAGCCAATAATAACCACACATTGTCGAAGTAGATAGCATATACTGGATATTGATACCAAACGTTTATACTTTTAAGAATTTTAAATCATACTTATTTCCAATAAAAGCATATACTGGCTATTTCTCTCTTTGCATATCTGTGAAAAATATCTTACAAGCTTTAAGGATCACTTTCCCAAGTTAACATGCAGTTTCTTTTTTTTTCAGGTCATTTATCAAGAGATCCCTATCAGATGGCAATTTTGTATGTGATAGCCAAATCCCCATCTCTAACTGTGATCCTGAATCAATTGAACCGGTTATCTCTGCATTCCCTCCGAGAATACAACAAGATTCTGTTGTCAAGGGTCTCTGTGATTCCACTCCTGAAATTTCAACTTGTGATAACGACATTCAATATTGCAGGTGAGCTTCTCTAGACATACTATTTTGGACTCATTTTAAACTCCGTTTATGGTTTCGGACAAGGTAATTACTTGAACTACAGTTATTTTTCTCTTTTCTTTTGTTGGTTACTTATTCAGATTACTGAAACAGCAGTGCATAGCAGTTGAAATTCTACTAAAGCTACTTAATTTTGTTACCATTCCCATAGCGTGTCAAACTCCTGCATAAGCTATGATAGTCTCCTGTATATTAGGTACATGTCAACAATTGCCAGGAGGCAAATACTTTCAGATAATGGGCGCATGTGCTTCAGCAAACATAGATTCAATGACTTGAATTATTCAAACTTCCTCGACTTTGATTGGCTTTCATCATCAGGCAATTCATGTGATGATGAAGGTTTTGACAGGTAATCTTCTATATGATCTCCCCGAGCCTGTGGGATTTGCATCAAGCCTAATTTTTATGCTTTCTTTAGTTCAAAGAGAAAAAGTAAAAATAAAAATATTATCTGAGGGTGCTGGCTCCCAAGTGACTAAATTTACAGCAACTCATATCATTCTATATGACATCTCTTTCAATGCTTATTTTGTGGTTTATCAACTTTTTACTTATGTTGCAGATCCTCTATCACCAACTCACCGATGGCAAACGTTTCCACTGAAAATGTTCTCAAAGGAACAAGCGATGGGGAAATTAGCAGTTTAAACATAGAGGATGCTGAGATTGAGGTTTGTTTCCCTCTCATTTACAATAAATGTTTCCATGAAATTTACTTTAACAGTTTAAAGAGAATTGGTGCCTAGATTTTCAATGGTACTACAAAATAAGAGTACTTCATGAAAATTACTGCATTTTATTGTTTCGACCAATTGGAGTAGTCTAGATTTGTCAATACCATAAAACTCATGGAGCATCAATTTAAGTTTTGTACACTATATCACACTTACTAGGAAACTTAAGCTGATAGTTAACAGGAGCTTAGATTCTTCTTCTACAATGAAAGTTCAGTATTCGATCTTATAGTTATTAGATCAAGTAAAATTCCACGTCAAATTGTTATGGAAACAGGTTGGTGAAGCCGAAGGAAGGCAAGCACCTGAAAGTTCCAATGCCAGTGAATTATCTGATAGTTTTGCTCACTGGATTGCTCATGGAGGGACACTGTACTATTGATGTGCAACAGCTTGCATAATCAAACAAATCATTCTCATCATTTCACTCTCAGGGATGTCGATCTTCCTATATCTTGAATGTTGGTTCTGCACCATATTCAACATATCAAGTTAGAATAAGTTCAACTTTTTACTTTTTTTTTTTTAAACCAGAAAAAAATAATTAGTGTGGATCAAGGGTACACAGATGCAATTCTTTGGGGGCCAAGCTCTGTTTATTTATTTGTTGCAATAGGATTTTTCCTTTGTAAATAATGTCACGAAGAAGAAATGCAATAAATGAGCCAATATCTGCTTTCTAATTGCATGTACAAATTAGAAATTAAACATTTGTATCATTATATGGCCTAATTTACTGGATTTTTTTTATCGACTTTAATGTTGGAATGGTGACCGAAGAGAATTTTCATTTCTGCTGCCTTCAACATGCTTAAAATCTAACAGTGGTATCAGAGAGTTAGGTTTGCTTATATTTGATCATTAATGGGATAAATTCTTTAGGCAATAAGAATTTAAATCTCACGCAGAATATATTACACTTATTGGAGAGTTTGAAAATTTGATCCATTTACCTTCACTCAGATTATAAAAGTGGTTTACCTGGATTACCATGAATAATAAGTGTGAGTGTCTTACTTCCTGTTAATTCTAAGTTAAATTAGAAATTTTAATTTATTAAATTATCAATTCAGATATTTGATAAAATATTGGTTAAATCATTACGCAACTAATTTTTTATAATAATATGAAAGTAGAATATAGGATATTAGTTCTCATCTGTCACGGTTAAAAAATTAATTTAAATTATTATAATTGCATCCTCTATCACATTTAATCTGAATAAATATGTTAAAACAATGCTTTAGTTATTTAATCAACTATTAGAGGGTAAACGTTAATCTGAGAAGATATATAAATTCTTTAGAAGGATATCTTCTATGAGCAGTGATTGGCTTCAATGACGTTAATCCACTCTCTACTAGTCTACTGTTCTAATTTATTCCATAACTAATAAAAATACAAAAACACATGCCAAATCAAAATAAAATTTATGCTATAACTAAAGAAATATATTTTATTATATGTAAATGAAAAAGCAATCTGCATGCTATATAATTAAATAAATGTGTTTGTATTTTAGGTTTTTTTTTTGCTAAAATAAAATACTTGCTACAACTCATGGGCACACATGTCACATTCATCCCATTAAAGAATTAATAAAAATACTTTAAGATTAAAATCAAAATTTTAAAACTTGTTAAAAAATTAATCCTCACTTTTAAAAAAAAACTTGTTAAACAAAAGACTATTAATTTTATAGGTTTATATACATATTGCATCATTGCATGCCATAATTAATCTCAAATTTATGAAATATTTTATTTCACAATTTCTAAGATATTTAGAACAGATTAGAACACCACAAACCAACACATTGTTAGGTAAAGTTAGATGCTAAAATCAAAGTAAACCTCCATTAAATTTCTTACTTGTCATGAAAATGACCTTCATTTTTTTTTTACTTCCTCACATCATAATTAATCAAACTGTACAGAAATGATCAAGTCAGATAAGAAAATACACTGAGTTCGATAGAAAATTTTAATTAATTAATTGTTATATATTCATCCATAAGTGGTTTGATTGACTTTGGATAGAATATATATTCAAAATTAATCTTTTTTTATTCGTTAATCATTGATTATATATTATCCATACGGACTGAATTTATGAATAAACAATAAACATTATGCATCTGTCATCTTCCTCCCTTTTAATTAATTTTGAAGGTGTCTAGTGTTAATTTGTCCTCCTTTCCCTCATTAATTGTTTTGGCTTGTAACTGACGTGTCAACCCAATGAGCACACCAACACGGGTGGAAATGAGGTGTGTTTTGCATTTTCTAATATTTAAATACAATTAACTATTTGATAATATGATCGAACTTGTTATAATTATAAAATAATACAAAGTGGCATAATTAATGCTCCATTGGATAAGCTCTAGATATTTAAGTGAAATTTTTAAAGTTTTTCAAGACTTATAAAAAAATATTTCATAAAAGATGTGGACAGCATAAATTTAGTAAATAAGTTAAATCTAAAAAGTTTCGATGACTTTAATTTTTTTTTAATATGTGATTTTGAATAAAAACAATAATTTCATATTTCATAAGGTGTAAGTAACTTTTGATTGTGATTAAGATAAAAGGTTTCCAAATGAGGTGATGATGATAAAATTAATTAATTAAAACTAAATTATATGAACAATAGTGGATTATATATATATCGTGATGTTAGCCTGGGCGACGCAGATGGGTGTCGCCCGTGCGCGACACTCCCGCGCGAGGCCGCCCTCCCTTCTGTGTCGCGCCCGGGCGACGCCTGTGGGAGTCACCCAGGCTAACATGACTATATCTATATATATATATATATATATATAGAGCTATGGGCGATTATGACTCTCACAAATAAAAAGTTCAAGTGCCCTGACTAAGTCCGAGTGCCTCGAGCTATAAGGGTCACCAAGGCTATTGTGTAGGACAAAAATATTATATATATATATATATATATATATATATATATATATAATTTCTTAAATTTATGAGAAATTTGATTGGCCCATTGATAATTCAATTCCAATCAATCTTTTGTTTCTTGCTTGAGATGGGAGCTAGCCTTGGGATCTCATCTACGTTATTTTTTTTTTAATTTAGTTGATATTATATATTTAATTATTTGAATCAATTA
>JBAMIB010000078.1:1139436-1152471 GCA_037177415.1 Kaempferia rotunda | reverse complement strand
CTGTTTGAGGTTGGAAGGCTTTATAGTTTTCCCACATTCCACACAATCTATCTACAAGCTCCTATACATTATTAAGACTCGTCTCACATGTTTGAGCTTGATTGGTCGTGCCTTCCTGATATACACAATATTACCTTCCTTGATGTTGAACGTTTCAAGAAAATGTTGGGGGGTTCCTCCAGTCGGGTTCATAGGTGTGTGAATTTGATGAGGTCAATTCATTAAACTTCATGTAAAGAAAGTCCACTAACGCATCCAAGTTGTGAACCCACAGACATTCTTTGATAGTATGGCTCATATCTTTACAAGCCTCACAGTTGCTTAATCCCAACCATTGATTGTACTCAGCAGGGGGGACACTCCACAATGAATAGTGAAGTAATGATGGGCAATTATTTGCTACATGACTTGTTGCAAAACAAATTTCACAATACATGATATGAGAGTTCACATCAACACTTTGGTTAAACCTTTGAATTAGAACATCCAATTTTGCTCTTAAGATATCCATGTCTATTTGAAAGGAAAATGAAATAGACATGTAAAGAAATGTAGTAATAAAAAATAAAAATAAGAAATAAAATGCAGGAATAAAAAAGAAAAAAGAAATCTATGCACTAAAAGAAAAGAAAATGTTTAGAGTAACTCATATGTTAATTAACTAATGTTAATACAAATAGTCTTCGGCAACGATGCCAAAAACTTGATGTCCCCACAAGTGCATAAGAATATTGAAATAATATGTAAGATTATCGTATCCACAGGGACTGCTGATTAAGCACTAGTTGACTTTGCACAATTAATTATTTAGACAATCGAGAATTGGTTGTGTGAGGAAAGAGTGCAAGAGAGAAGAAGAGGAAAGAAAGTGATCTTTGGGGAAGGAGAATGATTCTAGGGTTTTGGTTTCTTTATGATGATAATTAATGTACTATAAATTGCTCATCCTCTATTCTCTACACCTATGTCTTATAGGTGATCTAACTAAATACCAATAATACCCCGTGATGGTGTATTGGAATACTCTCCTTACTAAGTATCCAATGCTATTAAGATGCATAGGTAACTTAGAGAGTCTGGTTAAAGAATCGCCCTATAACTAAGCTCCTTGGTCATACATCTCTAGATTAACTAAACTCTTCCTAATACATAATTAAGGAGAATTTATTAAGTACATAAATCTATCATGCATAGAATTGACCTCCCCTAAGAGGGTGTACTCTATATGAGAGGAGAGATATCCTCTATCACCAAGGCCTTGCCACTTCAAACTAGAGCAACTTCATCTATAAAGAATGAACAATCTATACACTTATTCAATCAAATGAAACATTCATGCACATAACCTTCACTCAAGCATTTTATAGAACAAGAATAAGACATAAGTATCTCATTGAACTAAGGCATTAACAAATCCATAGAGTTTACATCAATGCACGTCACAAATATTCCCTATGCTCTAAAATCATAGATTTACTCTATTATAAGAAGTTTACAAATCGAGAGACAGTAGATCTAAGCAATCTACAAATAAATACAAGAAGATGAAGGAAAGTAGATGCTTATCGTTGTTGTGCCATCCTCCTCGATTGCTCTCCTTGCTCCAGATGATGGACTGATCGCCGGAGTAACCTTCGGAAGAAGATTTAGGGTTTCCCCAAGGAGGGGGAGAATATTTCTCTAAGCCTAGGGGCAAAACATCATGCAAAAGATGTGAGAAAAGGGGTAAAACCTCTATTTATAGTCGTTTTCTTGGTCCACACGGCCATGTGAAATCACACGGCCGTGTGGAGGTTCACATGGCTAAAATCGCATGGCTATATGATTTCACACGGCCGTGTTGGAGTTCCCACAACCAAAATTGCATGGGCATATCTGAATAAAACTTGTAGAGCTTGAAGTCCTCTGCATTCTCTAAATAGAATCAACCTAAAACACCAAACAAACGTAAAGTTAGGGCCATTTTACTTTTGGTTCACGCTGTAGTCAGGAGCTTTACACGACCGTGTAGACTTTTGAATAGTCGTGCATGGCATAATCATGCAAAATGACATGGCTATGTTTGAATGAAAGCTATAGAGCTTGAAGTTCTCTACATTCTCCAACTTGAATCTACCCAAAACACTAACCAAGCGCAAAGTTATACCTAATTTACTTTCGGACCACGCTGAAGTCCGGAGCTTTGCACGGACGTGAATAAAATGCACGGTTGTGGCTTTTTCCCATGCAAACTTGTGCTAAATCTCCCATTGTAGTGTACCCCATCAATTCAGAGCCGTGTGGATGCAATTTGGTCTATTTTGTCTTCGTTTCGACCCTGATATGCCCCGATGAACACAACAACATTGTTAGACATCTTCTTCCAAAGTTGCTTGAATATACATTCTTGCTCCATTTTTCCTCCATAATCAGTCCTATCAATGAAAATAAAGCATAGAGTAGATTTCTGCATAAAATATATGGAAGTATATCATCATAATAAGATAAGATGTCATAAACATAGATTATATGCAATGAAATATAAGTAGATGTGCGTCAAACAGTGCATAAAAAATATATATAATCTACGTACATCACATTCATCATTTATTTAAGAGTTTAGTTCTTATGCTTGACAATCCCATTTGATTGAGGAGAGTAAGGATCTGTCGTTTGATAAATAATGCCAGATTCTGGACAAAATTCATCGAATGGACCATCTTATTTTCTTCCTCGATCACTTCGAATTCTTTTAATTCGTTGATCAATTTGATTCTCAACTTCATTCTTATCATTTTTGAATTCTTCATCAATGAAAGTAATAAAGTACTTTTGTCTCCTCTAGTTTGTATGAATTTTAAATCACATATATCATTGTAAATTAATTCTAGAGGACTCATGCTTCTTTCCACTAGATGGAAAGACAACTTTGTCATTTTAGCTTCAACACATATTTCACATTTATATATTTAATCAACATTGAACTCCGCCCATGAGAACCCAGTCATGGTTGGGCCAAGCCCAAATAAAGGAGGGTTGTATTAGGTTGTCAGCCAATATTAAAACTATGATAAATATTCAATGAATGGATTCATAAAACTATTGTACTAATGCTAGCTTGTTTCCTCGAAGGAACACGTTGTAGAGTCCATCTGTAATGTCTCTGCAAGGATTGCTACATCTCTAGAACTCAGGTGTTGAGCAAATATGCAAAATTTCGCATTACATGATATGACTGTAATGTATCGACAAGGACCACTACATCTCCATGAGAACTTAGATATAGTGTTAAATAGGCAAAAGTTCTCACACCATAGGTTGGAGAAAAATAAATATAGTAGAAAAACTAATTGCCTAAGGTTTGGATCATGGAATGTATGAACCCTCACTAATAAATCATTGGAGGTAGTAGATAAGATGATTAGGAGAAGAATTAGTATTTTGTGTGTACAAGAAACAAAATAGGTAGACAAGAAAGCAAAGATGATAGAGAACTCGGATTTTAAGTTATGATATATAGGAAAGAGTAAAACAAGAAATGGAGTGGATATTGTTGTAGATAGTTTGTTAAAGGATAAAGTTGTAGGCATAGTTAGAAAAGAGGATAGAATTATAGCGCTTAAGATAATAGTGGTGAAACAAACTATGAACATAATTAGCATATATGCACCATAAGGAAGATTAGATGACGCTACCAAATCAAGGTTTTGGGATGACTTAGATGAATTATTACAAAATAATCCACCAAATAAAATGATTTTAAGAGGAGGTGATCTAAATGGGCATGTCAGAGTGAAACATGAGAAATATAAGAGGGTACATGGGGGTTATGGGGTTGGAATAAGAAATGAAGAAGAGAAAACTATATTAGATTTTGCGATAATATATGACCTTATGTTAGCTAATACATTTTTTAATAAAAGATAAGAACACTTAGTCACGTTCAAAAGTGAGAATAATAAATCACAAATTAACTTTTTGATGGTTAGGAAGAAAGATAGAAAGATTTGTAAATATTGCAAGGTCATCCCTAAAAAAAGTTTAACTACTTAACATATGTTAGTAGTGTTGGATATACGCTTTAAGCATAGTATCAATAGAAAACGAATATATACGACTCCTAGAATTAAGTGGTGGAAGTTAAAGGATAGAAAGCAAAATATATTTAAGGAGAAGGTAGGAGTACAAGTATCAAGTGAAATATACGGTAACACTAATACGACATGAGATAAGATGGTATCAAAGTTGAAAATAGTAGCTCAGAGTGTACTCGAAGAGTCAAAGAGACATGCACCACTAAGTAAAGAATCTTTGTGGTGGAATAAGAAAGTACAAGAAAAAGTGAAAGAAAAATAAACCGCTTATAAGGAATTATATTGTAAGAATGAGAAAACTTTAAATATATATATATACAAGAGCTAAGAAAGAGGGTAAGAAAGTAGAAAATGAAGTAAAGAATTAAACTTTCGAATGATTATATCAAAAATTGGATATAAAATAAGGGAAATATACATTTATAGAATAACTAAAGTGAGAGAAAGGAAGACAAGAGATCTTATACAAATAAAATATATTAAAAATGAATATAATAGGATACTAGTAAACAATGAAGAAATAAAAAAGAGGTGGAAGAAGTATTTTTATCAACTTTTTAATGATGGTTTAGGTGACCAACTTGACTTAGGTAATTTAAGTAAGTCAAATGATTATAGAAATTTAAATTGTTATCATAGAATTAAAATTTTAGAAGTGGAACAAGCTTTAAATGGGATGCACAATGGAAAAGCCGTTTGATCAGATGATATTCCGATAGAGGTATGGAAGTGTTTAGGGGCACACGGTATTAAATAACTTACAAAATTATTTAACATGATATTGAAAATGAAAAAAATGCTTGATCAATGGAAGGTAGAGTACTCTAGTTCTCTTATATAAAAATAATAGAGACGTACAAAATTGTGCAAGCTATAGGAGTATTAAACTAATGAGGCATACCATGAAACTTTTGAGAAAAGTAATAGAGAACAGATTAAGATGTCACAGTGACCGAAAATCAATTTGAGTTTATTCATTGACTTAGAAAAAACTTATGATAGAGTTCAAAGAGAAATTATATGGAGAAGTCTAGAAAAGAGAGGTGTTAGCTTAATATATATTGAACTAATTAAGGATATGTACGAGTATGTAATGACAAGAGTAAAGACTTCAGGCCCAGTAACTGAATTATTTCTCATAAAGATAGAGTTATATCAAGGATCAACTCTAAGTCCCTATTTTTTTGACACTAATTATGGACAAACTTACTGCACACATTCAAGATACAGTACCATGGTGCATGTTGTTTGTAAATGATATTTGTTTTGATGATGAAACACATGAAGGAGTAAATGCTAAACTAGAACCTTAGCGGAAAACACTAGAAGAGAAAGGTTTTAGGCTTAGTAGAATAAAGACGGAATATATGAAATTTAAGTTTAACAATATTAGATGTAAGGAGACAATTATTAAAATAGGAGATGATGAGTTGCTCAAAACTGAGAGCATTAAATATTTAGGATCATTTTTTATAAAATGATAGAGGGATTGAGAGAGATGTCTTACATAGAATATAAGCAGGATGATTGAAATGGAGGATAGGGTCGGGTATTTTATGTGTTCATAAAGTGTCTCTAAAACTTAAAGAAAAATTTTATAAAACTGCAGTTATACCTACTATGTTATATGGAGTTGAATGTTAGGCTATGACTCAAGCACATGAGTAGAAGATGAGAGTTGTAGAGATGAGGATATTAATATGGATGTGTGGGCATATGATGATGGAAATAATAAAAAATCAGAGAATTAGAGAGAAAGCCGGGGTTGCATCTATTGAGAAAAAACTTTGAAAGACATGTTTAAGATGGTATGGACATGTACTTAGACGGCCACAAAATCCTCCAGTGATGTGATGTAAAACTATGACAAACACACTTATCAAACGAGGGAGAGGAAGACTAAAAAAGACTTGGTTAGTAATAATAAAATAAGATAAAATTTATTTAAATATAGATGATAATATAGTGAGATATAGAGCTCAATGGTGTAAAATAATCTATATAGTCGATCCCACCTAGTGGGATAAGACTTGATTATTGTTATTATTATTGTGTTGGATCAACATTAAATGTTGGCAATAAATTTAAATTCACAAGTCATCTTAAAGTGTTATAATTTACATGTCCAAGTCTAATATGTCATAAATTAGAACACTTGACCAAATAAGTAGAATTTATAATTTTATTATCATTGAATTCATGGTGTCTATAGCCATTACATTCATTTTGAATAGATCATTTTCCACGTACCCATTGCTTATAAATTAATCATTTTTTGTCAATACATATTTATTGGACTTAAACACTATTCTAAAACTAGCTTTAACAAGAGTCGACCCTGACACTAGATTCTTTTGGATGTTGAGAACATGAAGCATATGGATTAGTGTCACTTCTTTGTTTGACATCATCTTCAGTACCACCTTGACAAGACTAACAATGTTGAAAGTTGTAGAATTGCCCATGATTAGTTTTCTCTAATTAATAGATATATAAGTTGAAAACTGAGCCTTGTCGAAGCAAATGTGACATATGACACCAATATTGACCCACCATTATCTTGGATTATCTACCAAGTTGGGTTCAAATAAAACAACAGTCAGGTCTAATTCTGGCATGTCTATTGGCACTGACTTATCTTCAGTCATGTGCACTTGAGTGACTTTCATTGGGCGTCGGTAGTCTTTGCCTTATGATTCGGATTGCCACAGTTTGTGTTATGTTGCTTGAAACTTTTTGTCTTTGCCTTTTGTCGAGATACTTTCTTTTCTTGTAAGTGTTTGTTCCATCATATTTACCTTTAGAAATATAGATATTTTTGTTGATTCTAATTCCTTGTAATTGTCTTCTTCAATCCGCAATCATACAATTAGATCCTTAAGTCTCATCTCCTTCCACTATGCTTTAGATAATTTTTGAATTCACTCCACGAATGTGGGAGTTTCTTGATTATCATAGAAACTTGAAAGGATTGATTCATTGTCATGCCCTCAGCATGCAGATTATATAGGATCAACTGCAACTCTTGGACTTGAGTTGTCATGGTTTTGGAATCAATCATTTTGAAGTCTAAAAATTTATCAATGATGAATTTCTTCAATCCAACATCTTCTATTTTATATTTCATTTCAAGAGATTTTCATAACTCCTTTGTAGTTGACATTGGACTATACATGTTATATAGCGTGTTGTACAAGCCATTGAGGACATAATTTCGACATAAGAAGTTATTATGTCCTCAAGCATTATATGCCACCCTCTTTCCTTTATGATCAGTATCGCCTTGAGATATAAAGGGGGCATCTTCACTTAAGAACCTCACAAATTTCGATGTGGTTAAGTAAAACATCTTTTATGGCCACCTCTTGAAATTAGTACTTGTAAACTTCTCTAATTTCTCGCCATGCACCAATGGAACAAGAGCTGTTAATGATGAATATCCATCAAGATTGCACGGAAAATTTTGTCTTAAAATTGTAGGATCTAGTGGTGGTGCAATCCAAGCGGGGCAAAATGATAGTATAATACCCCTTTAGCGAAGTCGATGCAAGAGTTAGACTCTATCTCTTTAAGACTCAATTGCCCCATACACGGTGCTCACGGAACACGACAATTGTCTCCAAAAATATGATGACTTTATCTTGTGATAGTAGCATTGCAAATCGCAAGACCTCCGAACCAAAGAAGACTCTTGAGCCCTTCAAATGCAAGTATAGAATGCAATGTTTGCTTTGGTTTAAAATGGAATGAATTGAGTGAATCAAATGAGAATGTGAGGGATCTTATTTATACCAAATGAAAGGTTATAAGAAGTTCTTAGTTTAATTAGATCTCAACCATCTAACTTAAATTGGATGATGTAGATTGCATCTCTTCCCAAAAGACACATGTCTCTTCATTGGTTGCATTCTTTTTGAAATCAATGGTTCAGATTGAGCAAACAAAGAGACACTAATCCCTTTCAAGTTGGATGAACCAAATTTTCCCATCTTAATATGATGATCTAGATTAAGTCATGTCACCAATCCATATGATTTCCCACTGACACCACATTAATTGGTTTTAAATCAATTTTCCAACACCTAATGGCTGAAAATGCCATCACCTTATCTAGATGCCATCTCCATTTACAACACTTTAGGGTCTTTGACTCTGATATTGAGGGTTCCACCCTTAGCACAATGTCTAAATAGTGAGCGTGAGCTCGAAGGAGAAGAAGAGCTCAACCCTAAGTGTCCTTTATTGGCTATTTTTTAATCATGTTACTAGTTGAGTAAAAGATAAAAATCGTCACTGCAGAGGCCCCTCCAGCCAGGGTGCCCCCTCCAAGATGCAACCACTAGCGATCTTTACCCTGGGACAATAAGGCATCCGTCATCGATGACTATTTATGATATAATTGAATGAGAGCATCTCCTCCAATATCATCCCCTCAAACAGTGCTATTGTGTTCGGTACCCACCCATGAGCACCACAAACATTGACCATGGTGGTCCATTAGGCAGTTGTTGCTAGGTATTCTGTGGAACATAGATAGTGGTGGCAAGCATTTAAAGGGTAGGCAAAAGTTGTTAGAATGAAAAACATTGGTGGTCCAAAGCTAAAAGAGATTAATAGTAGTGGAAAAGTGAATGGGGAAAGACTTCTGATGATAATAGATATAGATTTATTGTTACTCAATAGTGCATGCAAATTTCAAAATTTCTTATTTCGTGTAACTAATTTTAATAATACCCAAATTATATAGCATATTACCAAAATGCTCATTCTCAGTCTTTCATGTCGTCAGTTAATTTTAGATGAAACTGACTCATGAATTTAGAGAATTCTAAATCAATTCAAACTAAAATCAATGCACTCATAGAAGTTTCCTTAATGTATTTATGCCTATGGATCTGAATTCAACAACGTAAATTAAGAGTAATAAATTTTTAAATTTATATAAGACTTAGGACAATGATACTCATTAACCAACAACATCAATTATCCTTTGACTCTCTTTTTGAAAAATATTAAACTTTTAAATTTTTAATTGATATAGGTCCATTAGCCATTTTCATCTAAAATTGACTAATAGACATAGAAAACTCTAAAATTGACTATTAGACGTACTCCTCGAAACCTTCTTAATGTAGTTGTGCCTTCAAATTTGAATTCGATAATGTAAGTTGGAAGAGGTGATGAATTTTTTAATGGTAGAGTAAAAATATAGAAAAAAATTCTATGATTATTTCCTAAAAGAAACTATTGACTTCAAATATATGGACATTAATACAAGCTTCTAGGATTTGATGAACGTAGAAAATTCAGAATCACTTCAAACTAAACTAATGTAGTACTCCTTAAACCTCCTTAATGCATCCATATCCTTAGATTTGAATTCGATAGGATAAATTGATAGTAGTAAATTTTTAAACTGACAAAGACTCAATAAAATTTATCATGAACTTATTATAAGACTTAACACAAATGATACTTACTAATTAACACCAACAATGAGTTTGCTTGTTAGAAAAATATTAAAATTTTTAATTTTCGATCAATTGATAAGGTCCATTAGCTAGTTTCATTTAAAACTAACTGATAGACCTAGAGACTCCGATTCACTTCAAACCAATCGAAGTCTCCTTAATGTACACATATTATATTAACACTTTTATTCTCTTACATTCACTTTACAATTAACACTCATTGTTATGAGATTAATATGCCACAAACACATTATATTTTAATTTTAAAGCGTTAGTTTTAAATTTTAATTTTTTGTTTAATTTTTTAATAAAAAATACATCACCTGATGCGTGAACGTACTGGGTGACATTTTTTAATAAAAATTCATACACCTGGTGCTTGCATGAGAATTTTTTTTATATATAAAAAAGCATTGAAAGCGTTCAATAACATATGAACGTTAACTTATTCTTGTATTAATTTTAACACTAATAATATGTTATAACACTTAAATTAACCGGCCAATTTGGAACCCTTTGCAGTTCTAGTTTCTCTTCAACAGGTCGGTGGCTTCGGAATCGTATGATGCAGTACAAGTGGGGAAAACATATGCACGTGTTTCGCATGGATTTGGGGTTAGTGTGGCCGGCATAGCAGTTAGGGTTTAATTTTGTTGTGCGGACGGTGATCACGCGCTTCAAACTTAATCGTACGTGGGAATTCGAGGCCGTCAGTCATCCTCCGCCGACTAGCGTGCAACACGCGGCCGGACGCAAACACTCTCTTTTTTTTTAGATTTTTTTTTTCCGGCCCTTCCGCACTACTGTACTATATAAATTCCACCAATTCCCCGCTTGCTTCTCATCTCACATTCTCACTGTTCGACCTCTCTCGCTTCCATCTGGTTCCTCATCATTACCATGGCTTCTCTCAGATTTCCCTCCCTCTGCAACAATCTACCCTCCGTCCGCCCCTCCAACAAGCTCTTCGGCCTCCATCTGATCGCCCCTGCGCGCTCACACAGGGGAAGCCCCTTGTCCAGCAACAAGCAGCAGCTAAGGTCCATCCGCTGTACCGACCAAATATCAGCTGTTCCCTTGATCCACTCCTTCCCCAGCATGAGACCAGGTGTTGCTCCGCTCTGCTTTCCTTTAGTCGTCGGTCTCTCTGTTTTATTATTAATTATTATTTTCCATTTCTTACTGTGTGAGCTTGTAACTGCAGCTTCGAAGGTTCAGGAAATGCACGTGTACGAAATCAATGAGCTCGACCGCAATAGCCCTGCTTACCTTCGCCTGAGCCAGAAGGAGGTCAATTCGCTCGGCGATCTAGTCCCTTTCACCAACAAGGCAAGTGAAATTAGCAGGGAGATTATGAGTAATGAATCTGAAATTAGCTAGTGTGTGACAGAGGAAAATGTCGAATCCGATCGGTTGCAGGTGTACTCGGGGGACTTGCAGAAGCGGCTGGGAATCACAGCGGGACTCTGTGTGCTCATCCAGCACGTGCCGGAGAAGAATGGTGACCGGTACGAGGCCATCTACAGCATGTACTTTGGAGAGTATGGCCACTTATCGGTGCAGGGGCCCTACCTGACGTACGAGGAAACTTACTTGGCTGTCACTGGTGGCTCCGGCGTCTTCGCCGGCGCCTACGGACAGGTCAAGCTGCAGCAGCTGGTCTTCCCCTTCAAGATCTTCTACACCTTCTACCTGCAAGGCATCCCCGACCTCCCTAAGGAGCTCCTCTGCGTGCCCGTGCCACCGTCGCCTGAGGTCGAGCCGACGATCGAAGCCAAGGCAACCCAACGTCATGCGGCGCTCGACAACTATACCAATTAGCCGATTTCTGCAGTCGCATCCCCAAATAAATTTACTAAAGAAACAATATCTTCTCTTGCTCGGAAGCCTCTTAAATGTACCCCCTCTTAAGTGTACTCGTACATTCGATTTCGTAGTCTAAATGGAGAGATTTGAATGTTTAATATCTTCAATACCTTAAAATTATTTGGCTCAAGCTCAATAAAGGTTCTAAACTTATGTATACTTTCTTACCACATCATCAAAAGGTGTCTAGGATTCTTCTAGTTCTGGAAGATTTTGAATAATGTTGAACACTATAGGATTATCAATTAGTTTTTTTTGTCAAATTTCACTGTTTGTCTTAAAAATTTCAGAATCACTTTACATAAAGATCGTTATACTACTAAAAAGTCTTCAGATGATCTCACACCAACATTTCAGGGCCTAATTGTGAATTTTTAAAATTTTATAATATTAAGATGATTCGACACAAATTTATTAAAGAATTTAATTAGTATGTCATACTAACTATATATGATTCTAATGCCCTATGATCTTTATACCTTCCTCATGTCTTAACTATTTACATTAATGACTAGTAATCATCCGTGATTTACCTCCTTCGTGTTGGCCTAGGGACGGGTTGGCGGTGACACTGGAGCGAGCGAATTGCCCTTTTTACCACATAATGCCCTATGATCCTAACTACGGATTAAGAAAGGAAGGGATGGTATGAGAATTGAGATGCCTTCATCAGTTTTTATATATATATAAAATCGACAGATGGTTTTCAAAATTTTGACTATTTTTATCCTTTTTATGTCCGTCCAAAATTTGATGGAACATACTTTCCATCCCTCCTTGTCGGCTACAAAGAATTATCCTAAATGGCTAGCACAATTTCACCTTGAGCGTGGTGGCCGTGGCAAGAGGCGAGGCTGCGATCAACCTCTCCATGGTTGTCGTGAAAAATGAGATGATGATTGGCCTCTCGGTGGTTGTCGCGAGAGGCGAGGCCATGATCGACCTCTTCGTCGCCACCGAGGCCTCTCCGTAAACTTGTGATGAGGTTGTGACAATCCTCCCCACAAAATCATGGTGAGAGCATGATCGTCCTCTCCGCGGCTATCGCAAGAAATGAGGCCACAATCGACCTCTTAGTAGTCGTTGTGAGTTTATGACGCGACCTCAACTTTCAACAAGTCAACGACTCCAGCAACATTGTGTTCACCGCCCGCGAGTGGTTGGGAAACTGCGATGATGGCATGACACTACAAGAAAAACGCTCATAGACAACGGGTTTCCACTGGTGTCTATGTGAAAATCGACCGGTATTTATGAAGGCATTGTAAAAGTTCTAACATTTTAGATAACGGTTTGTAACTGGTGTAGTATCACTTAACGATACAGGTTTCAGCAGCGGTGGAAGGCCGATGTAATATCAGATAACGACATCAGTTTAAGCAATAGTTAAAAGCCGATGTATTATCACTTAACGACAACATTTTAAAACCGATGTAATTGAAGCTAAAACTGCTATAATAACACATATTTTTCTTACTGTTTGTAAATTGTGATTGAGCAAGAGTATAAAATTGATCTGATCTCCAATAGTACAAAATTAAATTAATGTTATAAATTCACCAAGCAAATCACAAATATAAATGCATCGATGTATTTAAACATCGCCTCAATATTTGCAAATAACA
>JBAMIB010000078.1:1112503-1123342 GCA_037177415.1 Kaempferia rotunda | reverse complement strand
CATTGAAAAGATTCAAAGGGAATTAAGTTTTCACCTGATCAACTAGGAACAATGAATTATATTAGATATAGTAAAAAAGATGAATTAAACGAAGGGTATTTTGATTTAATAGTCTCTTTAGAATTCCATCCATTTCCTTGTGTCAAAGAAGCCAGGAACATCTTTATGGTGTCTTTAATTTCTTTCTTCCTGACGCCTGTGACGTGAGAGAAATCGTTGCATGAAGTTTTATATATCTAACCTTTCAAGACATGCTTAATCAGCTAAAACAATGAGCCTATAACATCAATAGTTTTTTACATAAAACAAAACGGCTTTTGTTTGCATGGATTCAGGCATATACTTATACCCATTTCTAAAGTATGTGTTCTGGCCGAACATTACACTCATCTATTGCTTAGATTATGCTCGATTCTCTTATGTATTCAGAAGTGAATATACCTAAATATTTATAACAAGGGAAGGAGGTTGAAACTTCCGGAGAACGTGATCACAGTCTCTGGGAAAATAGGCGTCGTTCCATTGTTTTGGCCCTTTTTTTACTGCTAATCCAGCTTTAATTGTCATTCAATTGCCGCGGCTTCAACTGTTTAGCTGTTACTGGCTTAGAGATGATTATGGAGGGGTCGTTGTGAGGATCATTTTTTTTTTCTATAATAGCAACCTTCTGTTTTTCCTCATGCAGTTCATTTTCCTAGTGATTGTGAATCTGATGGATTAAATTATCATCATTTTGTTTTGACACTTCACTAACGAGCTTTTGTAGTGACTATGAACTTTTCCATCTCATTTGGGACCGAAGCTTTTCTTGTCTGTTGTTCAGTGGATTTAGCTATATGTCTGATAGGAACAACAGTGTTCTCACAGCTTACAGGTGAGTGTATCTGCATCTTTTTATCTGTTATGATCCTTAATATCACATCCATTCCACTAAGCTAAAGCATTTCAATATATGTTCTAGTAGTGCTTACTGGTATTAGCATTCTTAATGATTTCCCTAGAGATCCAACCTACGAGAATGACAGATAAAGCATGCGATCTTGACCTAGTCAAAAAGTAGCCTTTAGACTACCTAGGAATTATGTTTGTTAATTTAGCTCCGTGGTGACAGCCTAACTAGTTTATACTGTGATAGCATTGTACTGAAGCAGCTAAATTCTTGTCAGTAACTAATAATTTACAGTGCTTTTGATTGATTCATCAGGAATAATTTTTCTCTCCTGAATGAATATTTGTAGAATAAATATTTTTATTTTAGTTAAAAGTAAATTTAGAATATGAATTTCTATAAAATTTTGTATTCCTAATCACAATAAATTGTAATACTAGATTGTTTGAAATAGATTAATTTCATATTTCTGCATCAACTTTGAGATCTTTCGGAGTTCTGGTCTAAAAGCACTGCAGTGTAAAGACTCTTCACGCTTGAAAAAGTTAGTAGAAAAGCTAACCAGATGTCCCTTTTATTATCTTGCCTACCTTCCTCACCTATGGAATAAATTTGCAAGCATTCTTTGCTCCATATTAAATTGAGGAGTAATTTAAGCATCTTTGACTCTTTTTTTCCCCCCTTTTTTTGTCTGCGTTATACTGCCACTCTTGTCTCTTGTAGCAGCATACATCTGAAAGCTCTGCACTATTCATCCTATGACTATTCTTGTGAACCTAAGAACATGCTTAAAATCACGAAGCCAATCTTTTATATTTTCGAAATTTTAGGACGTGACTGAATGACTGCCTAGATTGACTCTTTATGGAAGTCACCATCTGTTGAACTATCTAATTGCCGTCATGCAGTAAAATCACAGAGGTTGACATTTGCTTGTTTGCAACCTAGTCACAAAGACAACCGACAAGACTTAGTATCTGGTAAAAATTAGAAAAGGGACTTGGTCACTAAGATATGTATCCAGTTTTCGTTGCTGCTGCGCACTGATTTCTGAACAGTGAGACTGCTTACTGACTTTTGCTGATCACATGTTTCTTTCTCTTGTATCAACCTTTGGCTGTTCCTCATATGCAGTTCATTTCCTAGTGAATCTGGCAGGTTAAATGCATGTTATCATTTTGCCTGCAGTCATCGATCTCCAACAGTACATCTGAGATTAGGATGCCCTACTCTTCATAAATTATATTGCAGGAGAGTATATTGGGACCAGAGACTTTCTTGTCTGTTCTTCCACAAACAGCTAGATTTGATGGGGGACAAAACTGACATCACAGCTTAGAGGTTAGTGCCTTGTGCTACGATCTCAATATCACTTCCACTACGCTAAAGCATTTCAACGTATGATCTAGCACTGCTTTACTGGTGTTAGCATGAAAATAACAGATAAAGCATGAAAATTTGTTTGGCCTAGTCAAAAAGTAGCTTTTGAATTAACTGATAAATATGCTTGTTAAGTTAGCTTAGTGGTGACCAACTGGGATAGCATGCCACTGAACCTTGCTCCTTGCTCCTTGCTCCTTGCTCGTTGTTAAAAGACATTGTTTAGTGATTCAAGTATCTTTTGACTCTTTCCTTGTCTCTTGTATCATCGCTTTTGTTCCCATTCTTCCTATGGCCATTCTTAACTTGCAAAACTAAGAACATGCTTTGAATCATGAAACCGATCTCTTCTTTTAGAAAGTTTAGGACGAGACAAAGCGTGACTGCCTGGATTGACTCAGTGCAGTAGAATGTAGATCTTCTCTCTTCATGTTGTGCTTGCTTGCAAGCACGAGATTAAGGCAGTTATTGGTGTAGAATAACTGAAGTGGGACAACAAATCTAGAATGTTGAGCAGATTTAATCTAATAGTCAGTGAAAAATTTTAGTGGGATCAAACTAGTTCAGTAGGATCAGATTAGATATCCGGTGCTAGCTAAAAATCAAAAACAAAAAAAGTGAAATTCTTTATGATGGTTACCTTGCTGTGTGGTGTGGAAGGCATCATCTCTGAGTTATTTCATTGCCCTTATTACCAGGAAACTGTCCTATCATCCAGCAGCCATGATTTTTGACTGCAGATCCATGTTGCTAGCAAAGTCATGAGGTTGACATTTTCTCTTTTTTCTTCCTAGTCGCAAACAAAACCGACAGACTTTGAGCATCTTGTAAATGTATTTTTGGTCAAATTTTGATTATGTTAGAGTAGTTTTGGTCAAATTTAATAGAATAAATGTATTTTTGAAATAAAAATGAGGGTGTGTTCTTTTGATATATATATATATATATATATTTTAAAAAATAACAAAAAGCAAAAAGTTCCGTTCTAAAATTTGCCTAATGTATTTTCTGTTATTTCTTTATCTATATATAAATAGATTTTAAAAGAAGGGAAGAAATTAATAGTAATTGAAATTAAAGAAGATTCATAAATGGTATGGATACAGGGGAATTGGGTCCATATCGAATCTAATCTGATGGTTGTGTCGGTAGAGAATCTTGACCGATGGGAGACCTGATAGAGCGAGCTTATGCTCGAGCCCACTTAATTGAGACTTTTAGTTTCAAAATTAATCGTTTTCCGAATTCACACTCCTTCTGATCTCGACATATGAATCATACGTCTAAGCATATATCTTTCTCCATCTTATGACTAATTTAACATTTGATTATAATTTAAATTTATAATTTATCTTCTTTTTTATAATTTAAAAATAAATCAAAAAGGACATGTGATAAGTATAATCATTTTTAATAAAATAAATGGTACATAAAAATTAAATAAAGAAAAAAAAGTTTTGGGGAATTAGAATTGTTAAAAAAAAAAATCACAAGGAAAATATCTAAATACTTACATTTGGAGTTTGAAAGGGGATGGACAAATATTTAAAGGGTGACTTGTCGTAACAATAAGTAATAAGTATGAGATAATGAGAATATTAAATAAATAAAAATAAAATAAATAGGTCTCTAGAAAATTATAAAAGCATAAAAAAAATATTCCATGTCGCTTTCGAAATGGGAGGAATCTCAAATTAACGCCGGAGGGCCGACTTGATATAACGGGGACGGCGTATCGGCCACCGTAACGCCGCCACGATACCCACCTCGCCCTTCTTCCTGCTTCGCCGCCTCCGCTCGCTGTAGAAACCCAGACGCCCTGACGCGCTTCTCCACTCTCGCTGCGCCGTCTCCTCACTCCTCTTTCAGTTGCTCCCCCTCACGCCGGAGAAGCGGGTTGCGAGGAAAAGACGGACCTCTGGGCCGCCTGCTTCTTGTGGAAGCTGGGGGTTTTGTGGATGCGCGGGTGATTGTTGTTGTTGGCGGGGGAAGGAGGAAATGGGCAACTGTCTGAACTCTTCGCCGCGGGTCGAGAGTGATCACTCCCCGCGAGATGCCTAATGTGAGTCATTTTCTGCTTAAAGTCGAGATCTTGTTGATGATTGTCTTCTTTGGAGGCCTCTTTTTTTTGTTTGTTTGGAATTTTTGCTCAAATTTCTCGTTATGACTTTGGTTTTTTACTCTAGGAGATCTTCCATAGTTTGTTGCTTCTTTTGCTTGGAGGAGTTGTATGATTTTGGTTGATCTTTTATGGCGGATATCAGTTATTGGCAGTTCTCAGCTAACTTTCCAGAAGTTTTCCGACAAGAGTTGCAGTTTTGCCATACTAATTATACATAGATTCCTTTTCGGATATTGGGAGCGAAATTTGATTCATCCGCATGTGTTTTCCTTTTTTTTCTCTCACGGTTCTCTGATTTAGCTGGTAAAGCTTGATCTCTATGAAAACCTTTAAATTAGATGGATAATCAATGAATCGCAATAATTTTTGGCAAGGGAAAATGTTTAATATATTGGAGGAATTAAGCAATCAGTGTTTTGATGGTAGAATACTTGCTTTGATAAATCAGTGCTGTTGAGAAAGCCTTATTTTATGAACACAGATGGAATCTGCCATATCACTTGTTGTATTCTAGCTTTAATAATTGAAGGTTAAATATGTACAGTAGCCTTAGCATCAGCTGATTTTTTTTTTTTTTTCCATTTTGAATTTCCCTCTATTGTTGGCTACCATAGGATCGCAAAATATGATAAGTGTCAGTATGATTGAAGAGTTGCTGCTTATCAGACCATAGTTTCTGGATATCATCAAAGAATTGTTTTAAATGATCCTAGCATTACAGACTAGACGATTGTTTGGACGAGACGAGCTACGAGAAAAGATTGTATAGCATCATCATAAGCAAAACATTTAAACTTTGAGCAAATCTCCAAAGAAGCGTCACGAATTCTCTTTACTAAATTACGCTTCATTGTTGTAGATAAGGCATGTAAAATTGTAATAATATATGTCTATCATTGTTTTCTGTTTGTGTTGTACTAAAAGAGAATTTTTCCTTATTTATACACTTTTGTTTTCAGTAAAATGGTACACATGTAGTTACAAGATTTCCTTATTTTCCCATCTTTCACAATGACAGATTCTTCGAAAGTTGTTAGCAGTAAGAGAAGTCTATTTTCAGTCTCCTCAAGTCGGACAGCATACTCAATCCCTTCAACTTTATCTGTGCAATCCTTCACTGATAAGCCAGGCAGTATGATTCTTCCTACACCAAGAACTGAAGGTGAAATTTTGTCATCCTCACAGCTGAAGAATTTCACATTCACTGAATTGAGGAATACCACGAGGAACTTTCGACCTGACAGCTTACTAGGAGAAGGAGGATTTGGTTATGTGTATAAAGGTTGGATTGACGAACAAACTTTTTCTGCTTCAAAACCAGGCTGTGGAATAGTTGTTGCTGTTAAGAAGCTTAAACCTGAAAGTTTCCAGGGCCACAAGGAATGGCTGGTTTGTGTCCTCCTATCTTGTGTGGGTTCCCTTTACATAAAATCTTTGTTAAGACTTCTGTGTGTTGACCATTGCTATCAAACGATTGCAGACAGAGGTTGATTATCTTGGTCAGCTTCACCACCCGAATTTGGTTAAGCTCATTGGTTACTGTTCAGAAGGGGATAATAAACTTCTCGTTTATGAGTTCATGCCAAAAGGCAGCTTGGAAAATCACCTGTTCAGAAGTACGTAAAAAGTGCGCTATATATATTGTGATATTACTTTGAAATTGGTCATAGTTTAGATCAGGGGACCACTATTATTAAGGTAGGTTAAAGGAACTTACCATAATGCATATTTTTAGGTTCGCAATATAAATTCTCATAAACTTAGTATATTGTTTGTCACATCACATTCTTCTGCTAGGCAGTTGGTCCTACCATGTTCTTTACTCCTGTTGTTCGTGCTTAAATGCTTCCATCTGTTATATTAACATTTAAAATTAGTAATATGAGAATGATTCCGCATTTCTACTGTTTTGAAAAATCTGGTCTGACATTATTTTCATGGTGCTTCTAGGAGGTGCTCAGCCGCTACCTTGGACAACTAGGATCAAAGTTGCAATTGGAGCTGCTAGAGGACTCACTTTTTTGCATGACGCCGAATCTCAAGTTATATATCGAGATTTTAAGGCTTCAAATATTCTCCTTGACTCGGTATGCTGTTAGTAACACATGGGAAATGTATTGTTTATAAGGTTGGAGATAAAAGGGGTAAATTAAAGCATATCAGAGCATGGAGGCATGTGTTTCAGTAAATTGCTATCTTTTCCTTCTTTTGCAGGAGTTTAATCCTAAGCTATCAGATTTTGGCCTAGCAAAAGCTGGACCGACCGGAGATAAAACTCACGTATCGACTCAAGTGATAGGTACTCATGGATATGCAGCTCCTGAATATATCGCAACAGGTTTGTTGTATATTCGATCAAAATTTCTTTCAATAAGTTATCCAGTTATGTGATCAACTGACCTTTCATTTATCTTCTTCGCTCGCTGGAGCAGTAGTTACGATTTTAAGAAAAAAAATCCAATATTTACAGGTAGACTCTCAGTGAAAGCTGATGTCTACAGTTTTGGAGTCGTATTGTTGGAGCTCTTGTCAGGACGTCGGGCCATTGACAAATCAAAGATAGGCATCGAGCAGAAGCTTGTCGAATGGGCAAAGCCTTGTTTAGGGGACAAGCGAAAACTATACCGGATCATGGACACAAGACTGGAAGGCCAATACACGAAAAAAGGAGCCCATGCAGTTTCCTTGCTGGCTCTGCAGTGCATCTCTCTCGATGCCAAACTCCGTCCTCGGATGTCTGATGTGTTAGCCTCCCTAGAGCAATTGCAAGATCCAAAATCTCTAGTCTTTCCTCTGCCAAAAGATGCATTATCAAGCCACCAATGAATTGGAGTAAATGAAATAACTACTTCATTTCAATGCGTGTTTGATGGGGCTGATAAGGTTATTGATTTGCTTGTGCGTGTGTTTTAATGTGTATTAGTTTGTGATGGAGAATTCATATTTGAAGAGAGATGCTTATGCGACAGACTTTTGTGATTGTTTTGATCGATCTAAAGAGGTGTTGCTCTTTGATTACTCTCATTTTTTTCCCCTTCTAACCTTGTGCAATTCTTATTTTTGATTTATTGAAATTACATAAAAACAATTGTTTACATGCTGTTGTTCGTTCATCTCATTCTCTAATAATAACCACCATTTAATTGCACGCATATTCTATTTCTTAAACCAAACCAAACAGAACAAAACAAGTGTCGTTAGCGATGGAAACGCCTGCCAACCTCCACGGCTCTACCCAACCACCACATGGATGCCATAGCAATCGTCAGACCGAACCAAGAAAAACAAATCGGGACCGCGATTGATGATAATGCATCACCACATGGGTTCCAACTCAGGTGAATTAATCGAATCGAATTGATTTTTTTTATGTATAAACTGGATTGATCAATTTTTTTTTTTTAAAAATAAATTAATTAAATCTATAAAAATTGATTAATTTTATTTTCAACTGAATTAATTAAATTTTAATCAATTTAATCCTATTTAATATTTAGAAAAAAGTTAAATTTCTAAATATATCAAATTGAATTTTAAATTTTAATTAATTTGTTTAATTTAAATGAAATTTTACACGACCGTACGATCGAGCGGCACTCACCATCCAACCGGTTGATCCGGACAATATTTCCAACCACATGGCCACATCCACTATAAATCAAGTTGAACCTCGATGGCCACTTGCTCTCGAATTCCCAAATACGCGGAGAAGATCCACCACCGCCATGGCCGATTCCAAGCTGGTACTCTTTCTCACTCTCTCTGGTCGCCTCTCCCTCGCTTTTGATGCCGATTTCTTGGTAAACCAGGAGGATCACAGTTCGGGTGGGTGGATGTCGGTGCCGGCGTTCGGGGAATGGGACTCCAAGAACGGCGTGCCGGACTACTCCATGGATTTCACCAAGATCCGCGAGATGCGCAAGAACAACAAGAACCCCTCACGCGCCAGCCTCGGCAACGAGGAGGAGCTCAACAAGCTCGCCGACAAGGGGGCCAAGGAGGACCGCTGTCGCCGCAGTGATCCCGCCACTCCCCAACTCCACCGACCCATCCACAACCACCATCACGGCTCCCCTTCCGTATGTATTTCTTTCTACTTCTCCCTCAATCCCTTTGTGTTGATGTAATAATTTCAGTTTTCTCGATTATATTGCTGTTCGTGATTTCTTAAAGCCTAAAAAATTGATCTTTTGATTGAGAAAGCTAGCTGGTAATAGTGAACGACGGACTACAACTTAAATAGCTAGGGTTTGTAGTAGGAGCAAAGCTGAACTTCGCTGTGAGAAGTTTTTTTTTTAAAAAAAGGTTTTCTTGAGAAAAATCGTAGTCTAAGACGAGAAATTTAGACATGGTTCCATGCCCTTGATAGCACAATCCTGAACATTAGAATAATGGCTATTTTCCTTTACTAGAATTGCAGCTTCATATTGGTTGGAACCATTAAAAAAAACTAGGGTGTTTCATAACAGTTTAGTCCACAGAGCTTCTTTGCTTCCCAATTAGATCATGAACTATTTTGTGCTTATTCATGTGCGGTAGGGAAGTAGACAAAGACTTGATGACAAAGGTGGGTTGACAGGCAAAACTACTGTCATCCATTGATTTCATTATTTACCAGTTTGGAACAGAGTGAAAGGTATCTTCCTTGTTTGATGATCAGATGTAGAGCTAGCTGGCCTGCTTTGCTTTTTGCTGTGGAAATTTATGGTTGGTGGACCAAGTACAGCAATAATCATTTCATAGTTCCTGACAGTAAAAGAGAGCATTTCTCCAGTTAAAAGCTTGGCATTTATCACTTTAACAAAATAAATGGCTCCTAATTATTCTAGTAAATGCTTTTCTGTTTTTTTGAATTGTATACCCTGGCTATCATACCCGTTGAGAAAAAAGTTTGTCAATCATTAAAGTAGATTTTAGTCATCTTCTGGCATTCTAAGCATGCTCCCTGAGATTGAAAGACATATCCATCTTTACCTATCTATCAACCTTTTTTGGTACTTTCTATATCATCAAATGTCAGCTGTAGACAGAAGAAATGTTTCATAAGATTGCTTAAACAACTACTACACCTCGTTTCACATAGAGCTTAAGCTTTCAATCTATTAACTTCCTGAAGCAGGCAAAAACCTTAATTTTATTATGATCTTACATTGTCCATGTTTTGCCAATATGGTGCGTGCAGGGGAGGAAGAAGTTTATGGGCTACTTCCAGTGTTGTATAGGTGCATGAGTAGGTTGTGGCTGCATGCAACCCACAGAATGAAGTTCTGGTTTGAGACCTTTGAGTGGCTTTTGTACTAGTATTTGCCAATAGACTCAGTGGCTACTGCCTTAATGGCCACAGATTGCCTTGTTGGTCTTAACTTTGATCTCTCTCTCTCTCTCTCTCTCTCTCTCTCTCTCTCTCTCTTTTATTATTATTTTTTTCCTTTTCCATTTGACAAAACTGTATTTTAGAAGTCTTGAATGAAGGTTGGTTGTATCATAGATTGCGGTGCTGGCTCTTGTGTCTTTGACAGGCTTTCCTTCATTTGGTTCTTGATATGCATGTCTCTTTGCTCCAACACCTAACTGTATTTATTGGAAGCTTGGGAGAAAAATGCCAAGACGACACCTTCATCTCGTGAAAAAGAAAGGCACATGAGTCATTTAAAGTGTCTTCTATCAACCAGTCGAAGAGAGGGCTGTTTGCCAATTTATGTCTGCCAATAGCTCACTGGATCAATTAAAGTAGATGAGGAGCTTCTTAGCAACCAACACTCGACGCTATTGGCATATGACCCCCTAGACGCGAAAATAGATGTGTATAAATGGTAAAAGTATTATTTTTTTTAGTTTTATAATAGGTATAATTCAATGATATGTTTAATGCGATTTAATGCTATTTAAAATATAATTCGGTTGATTGTACTAATATGCTAAACAGTCAGCATCATGCATTATCTTAAGTTTGCTATGCTATCTTCTTACAGTTGTTGGAATATTGAAATAAAAGTTATACCATCTATCTTAAACGATTCAATATTATTGGTCCCATGATGAAATATAAGTAGATAAATTGATCATGTCTATAAGAGAGCAGTCGAAGAGAAATTGCCGTCTACATGGATCTGTGAGTCGCTGATGAGGCCGAGATATGCTTTCTGTGTACCAAAAACTTGAAGAAAATGTTAGCAACCAAACAGGGAGAATCCTCTCCGTGTTTGGTCCCTCGACACTCAAATTAGCACGATGATATCGAAGAATAATTTGATAAAGAAAAATGGCATCAAATGATATATCGCGAATACCTTTGGCCTCTGTGAAAAGGTCATATTTATAGTCGAAGGAATATTAGGGTTTTGATGCCAGCTGTCCACGTGCATTAATTATTTTCCATATTGGGTTTTCCATAAATGAGTTTGCCATGATTGTGAGTGTTACATGTCTACCACTGGAAGCTTCTTCT
>JBAMIB010000078.1:1078190-1090225 GCA_037177415.1 Kaempferia rotunda | reverse complement strand
TGTTGCTTCAATTGATGTTAATATGAAAAAATGTGTTTCCTTGAACGAAAATTTATCATGACATGAAAGATGACAGATATAACTAAAGCAGAATCATGTTTCTCAAAAGTAAAAAAGAAAAGTTCTCATGTGATTTTCATCACAAACAATTCTTCTATCCTATGTTTATTTGTAATGTCGAAATACATGATTGCTTGTTTGTTTATTTTGCAAGGAACATAATTACTGACAATGTCTTTTTGTTGATGTATCTTCTATTTCAGGGACTTAATGCACATTGTTCTCGTTCACTATCTTGAAGTCAAGGTTGTAATTAACTTCATCTAATTGTTGCCTTTAGATTACTTTGTTGTTGTTTATTTTATTTTATAGATGTCCTTTTCTTGATTATTGTTTGCCTGGTTAAATATCTATCATAGTGGCGTTTTCATGAGACCTGTATCTTTACTTTATTAATTGTGGATATAGGAGGCCTTTTTTTGGCACAAGGTAAGTAAATTCATGTAATACTTCATCTAATTGTTGCCTTTAGATTACTTTGTTGTTGTTTATTTTATTTTATTTTATTTTTTATAAATGTCCTTTTCTTGATTATTGTTTACCCTTGTTAAATATCTATCATAGTGGCATTTTCATAAGACCTGTATCTTTACTTTATTAATTGTGGATATAGGAGATCTTTTTTCGACACAAGGTAAGTAAATTCATGTATTCTGGAAAAGCTATGTATATGTATGTCCTGAATTACCTCCCTTCAATAAAAATTCTCAACTATGAGCTATACCATTTGACAGGAAACTATATATAACAGTCTATACAGAAGGAAGGATTGAAAATAAAAAATCAGCAAGTTCATCATTAACTATATGTGAAGGTCTGTAGGAATCAGCAACTTTGTAGCACATTAAACTTTCAGTTTCTATGGAAGCACCTAACATCCAGCTTCAACAAGATGGGACATTCAGCTTTTCTGTCTCGGATAGTGTGGTTATTGTTGTGCACAAACAGATATATGTAGCCACAGCTTGGTCATTTCAGACATCTCATTCAGCAAGCATCTTTTGTCTAAGGCTAGGCTACGGGCATAATTAACCCGTACGGGTTTAGAACTGCCCCATTTAACTTTGGCAACTCAAGTCTAGAAGAAGAGCATATAGCTTGAATAAAACTAGTTCCATATAACAAAGGAGAACCATGTTGATGTGACCAATGCATATAATTCCCATTGATCAGATCATAGTCTTCTCTTTATGCCTAGTTAATCAATTACATGATTTTTCAAGTTAATTAACAATATGATAATTTTACTAATCCATACACATGATTTTTTCAACAATATATCATTAGATACTCCATTAAATTAATCACAAAGAATTATATATATCATTTAAAATTTGATTTTGTACTACAAACTCTTATCATGGGGTTGTCACTTAGTTGGACTCAGTTGAGGGGGCTTGTTGAGAGAGAAATAGGCTACTTACTCACGGTAGTTAATTAAGGTGATCCTTAGCATTTTGGGTTGGATTAGGCTTTCTTGGCCTTCCACATTTTTTATGTCATATCTAGTTATCTTCATCTTTCTTTACATTGTTATCTTCATCTCGATGTACACTCGTATATATAAGTTGTTATTTGCTAATGATTGATTTGTGAGTATTTTCAAATGCCATAAATTATAGTGAATGCATTTACAGGGTTGTGGAATTTGAAAATTCACTAATGAAAACAAATTCTACTACCAGCGCAGCACAAATAATTCAAAGGAACCTTCCTGTTGGTTCCTTGAATATAGTCATTATGTTTCTTTCTACTATGAAATAATGCATAGCTGCTCATTTGATGATTATCATTTCACTTTTGTCCATCATAATTTTCCAGGGTCATAAACCAAACTTCAGCCGGTCTAGAGATTCTGAAGAAACTCCCCCAGTTAATCCTATAGATAGTCCTGTTCATTCAAATTCTATCATAAGTTACAATCAGATGCCTTCCCAAGCAACAGATGCTGAGAGCCACAACAGTGCACTTACATCAGAATATGAGGATACTGAATCAGGTATAATAAGCCCAAAATTTGAGCTGTTATGCATCATCTTATAGGTAGTATAGATTTGCTGATTCGTACTTCAATCATACACTTTTTCTTTCAGTGTTTCTAAAGCGAAATTCGATGCAGCAGATAATTATCAAACAAGTTCCAGATACCACACTTTCACTAAGATGCAGCAGTATGGTGCTGGACAACAGATGAGCGCTCAATTCTCGGACCCTTGTGTTCCAGATCCCTCCATGGATAGTCATAGTAAGCATGAGTTTTTTCAACATGTTTTGGTTAGATTGCCTAAGGGAAAACTTCTGAGCAAAACACTGTCCAAAACCTTCCAGGCAGTTTTCAGGTAATAGATAATAAACAATGTCACTCTGTTCAAGAGGATATATTGGATGAAATAGACCTTCGATTAGCATTCAAGGGGTCTAAATTACAACTTGATCCAACATCATGGGATGAAGTCTCGGGAAACAGTGCCAGAACATTAGAGATGCCAAGTTTTCAGTCATCCCTTCGTTTTACAGAGCCTGTAATGGGGCAAAGCGACAGTAGGGTTGAACTTTCAATATATGGGAATCCATATGCTGAAAATCTTAGCAACAACCAAGATGTATCTGCTTTGTTGGGTAAAGCATCGCAGGTACTTTCTCTATTATCCTTGTTTTCCTATCTGTGATTATTTAGTCTGTATTAATGGGCTTTATGTACTATGCGCTCCTTGTATGCATATCTTCCTCTTGAAAATTTATTGTCAATTTATTTCCCTTGGCTTTTCTTCTGTTGAGAAGTTCAAACATATAGGCAGTTCCCCTCGCTGATAAAATGACTAATTTTTTAGGTCCTGTTGCAGATTTCCACTGCAGCTTTTGTGAACCCCAAAGTTTTGTAGGCATTATTATAGCTGATATTAATGTCTGATTTTTAGTATTTCTATCGCAGCTTTCAACTGTTAACTCAGATTCTGCTGTTATACCAAATATTAATGTGGATAATGAGACATCTGCGTATGGAAATGCTGACGGCACTCCCCTTTTGAAGCAAATATCAATGGACTTCTCCAGTTTAGAAGGAGAAGGCCTAAAAAAGTATGATAGCTTCTCAAAATGGATGAGCAAAGAACTAGGAGAAGTTGATGAATCACATACAAAATCCAATTCTGGAGCCTACTGGAGTGCTGGTGGCAGTGACAATATAGCTGAAGATTCTAGTATTTCAAATCATGAGCATTTAGATGCATATATAATGCCCTCACTTTCACAAGATCAGCTTTTCAGTATAATTGATTTCTCTCCAAACTGGGCATATGCTGGCTCTGAAACTAAGGTATTTCTAACTCAAAGTCTGTCTATTTAGTTCGTTACTTAGTTAATGTGTTGAGGTCTGGACACGCACATGTGTCCTCTACCTGATTAAGCCATATCATGGTTTTAGTTTTGGTAGTGCACTTGTTTTCATCCCTTTGTCATTCTTTATGAAGGTTTTAATTACTGGGACATTCTTGAAGAATAAAGATTTTGGAAAATGCAAATGGTCATGCATGTTTGGGGAAGTGGAAGTTTCAGCTGAGGTTGTTGGAGATGGAATTCTTCGTTGCCATGCTCCGCCATACAAATCTGGGAGGGTTCCTTTTTATGTTACATGTTCCAACAGGTTGGCTTGTAGTGAAGTGAGGGAATTTGAATTTCGTGACTGTGATTCCTCCCGTGTTGAGAATATGAATTCTGGAAATCATAAATCAACTGAAATAAATCTTCTTATACGTCTTGATAAGCTGCTGACACTAGGACCACTAGATTGCCAAAAGCATGCAGAGATGCTTGCAGAGAAAGTTGAATTAAGAAGTAAGATAAGTGCAATGATGGAAGGTGCTGATGAGTGGTCAACTCTGCTTAAGATGAGTAAAGAAAAGAGCTTCTCTGCTGATAATGCAAAGGATCATTTACTTGAGGCTTTATTGCGAGAAAAATTGCATGCTTGGCTTCTACACAAAGTGTCTGAAGATAGCAAAGGCCCAAATGTGTGGGATGAGGAAGGGCAAGGCGTCCTGCATCTAGCAGCTGCCCTTGGTTATGATTGGGCTATAAAACCAACAGTGACTGCCGGTGTGAATATCAATTTCAGAGATACACATGGGTGGACTGCCCTTCACTGGGCAGCATCTTGTGGCAGGTTAGTGGCATATATATATATATATTGTGACTAGTAGTTGTTATTTGTCTACCATTAACAACTGCAATACTTGTTTTCTAATGTTTTAGGGAGCGTACAATTTGTGCCCTTGTTGCAATGGGTGCAGGACCTGGTTTGTTGACAGATCCTACCCCTGAGTTTCCTTCTGGAAGAACACCTGCAGATTTAGCATCTGCAAATGGCCACAAAGGCATTGCTGGATTTCTTGCAGAATCATCTTTGACTAGCCATCTTTCTGTTCTCACTATAGACCCAAAGGCTAGTGATTCAGACTTTACTAGCTTCATAGGTGATGAAGATGTTTCTCAACCCAATGCCCCTGAGGTTGCTGATGGAGACACCCAGGCTGAACTGTCATTGAAGGACTCACTGAGTGCTGTTCGCAATGCTTCTCAGGCTGCAGCTCGCATCTATCAAGTTTTTAGAATGCATTCATTTCACAGGAAGAAATTTGCTGAGTATGGAGATGACAACACAGAAATATCAGAGGAACATGCGATTTCCCTCCTAACAGTCAAGTCACAGAACTCAGGATTGTATGAACATGATGCTGCCATTCGTATACAAAACAAGTTCAGAGGATGGAAAAGGAGAAAAGAGTTCTTAATTACTAGGCAACGGATAGTCAAGATCCAGGTCTGTTGCCCTTTATTGATCTCATTGCTCATGCATTTTGTACACGTGGAATTTCTGCTATTATTTCGTTCTCATTATCTTTGTGGTTCAATTTTGTATTCTCCATTTACACTCTTAGCAGTGCATAAGAAAAGGAAGGACATGAGTGTCTTGTTAGAAAGAATTTTAGATACCTTGGATCTATTCTTCAACAAAAACTTGATAATAATGAAGATATCTTTAGTAATATAAATAATGAATGGTCAGATATGAAGAGTTTCTAGAGTTTTGTGTTGTCATGATGGTATATGAATTAAATTGTTGAGATTTTGGAAAACAATGCATATAGTTTAGGGTAAAGATGTTAAGATAGAATACGCAAATTTATCATGATGACGAAGTAAGGAATAATCTATCTAAGAGTGGTATCTTGTATTTATAGTTCCTTTAGTTGCAAAAAGAGAGAGAATAGATTAAAATGGTGGTACAAATATGTTTAAATAGTCTCAATTTAGTTAATAGCTTGACCAGGAGAATCAATTTGAGTTGAAGCTATTATGGGTTGAGGGAGACAAAATAAATCTAGTTAACAACATTTAAATTGATTTACCAATGCCTTGATAAAGTTCAATTGAGGAATAATATAGGCCCCCAGACATATTGCAGCGGCAAGGAGTTCAACAGACTCACCAAGCACCCACGGTTCGAATTCCAGCCACGGAGCACTAGAAGACATTTTCCTCCCGTGCGATGAAAAATCTGGGACGTTGGTTGGGCGACGAGCTGCTTGTGCTACCGGATTTACCTGGTGGGCGAAAGGGGGGAAGGCTGCCCACCTATAGGATTAGTTGAGTTTGTAAGTGTTTGGATACTTGGATTGTCAAAAAAAAAAATTGAGGGATAATATAATTCATGATGATGATGGTACAATTTAAAAATAATTTAATGGGTTTGAATATTGTTAGCAATACCTTGTATCGAGTCCATGGAGGCATAACTTCCATGACTGACCCAAAAGCTGCGATTGATTATCATTATCGTTATCTTCATGATGCTGTAAATTAGTAGTAATTTAATAAATTTAAATATTATTATCAGTAGTACCTTGTATAGAGCTCGATTACTCAACTGAATGTGATGATTATGGCGATGACATTGCTTGCAATCAATTACCATAAAACTTGGCAGACCCCAAGTAGGCATGGTGTGGTAACCAAGATGTCTAAGCAATAATTTGCCATTGTAGATGCTTGGTCAACAAAACTTCTCATTACATAAAACCACAAGAAAAATAAACTTTCATCATTAATATAAGTACTTATATTACTCATGACAAATAAACTAATAAACGACAGATTAACTATAAAGTTCTTACTTTACTAGCAGTTAGTGAAAGTGACATTAACATTGACTTATAAAGAAAAGAATACTAAGTATGTAATAAGAAATAAATGATAATGGAAAACATAAAATTCAAAGATTTATGAAATATGTTGCGTAGTGTCCTTAGAACGTCCACCTAACATTTGTCAAACTTTAAGCTACCCGAACCTAGAATAGCTTCCCCATGTGGTCTTGAAGTAGCAAGCAAAAAAATCAGCAGTGAAAACTCATCAAGTCAAGCAATTTGATGAATGAAAATAAGATATAACATCAAATATATCATGTCATGCCCTGAATTATAAAATAAATAACTACAAACTACTAGAAAATATCATACACCGGTTCACTGGTAATCACCAATGAATGAGTGAATTTGGACCCATCTAATGGGCATAAATCCATACACTCAAATTTTGCAGTAGAGGGTGGTGCATGTTATTCTCCACCACATGCACGACTTCCAAATGTAGCCTAAGCACGGTGCATTCGACATATCACATTAGTTGACAGGCCAAGCACAAACGAGGTGATAGTAAACCTGTGTATACATTATACAGTGTTATAAGGTCTATCATCCTCCTATGGTTCTATCATCCTCCTATTTGGCCAAGGCATTATCCAAAATATGGCGTCTGCTATATTAGTTGCATCCATTAGAAATATCATTTAACCATCAAGTTCTAGACTAGTTTAGCATCTTAACACAAAGTTAACAATAGCTAACCAACTTGAACAACATAATGCATATATACTAACAAAACAGCATTTTATAAAGAAACATGCAATCCAACACAAACAACTTACAAGCTCAACTAGCATGATGTACATGTACAATAGGAGTAAATAGAATTCAACCAACAATGTTTGAACAATAAACAAGTAGGCATAAAATAAGTTACCATGGTGACTCGCCACAAATTTATAAGGGAACAAGGTTGCTACTGCTTAGGGAAAAGAATGATTCAATTGCAGTTCCTGTGCCTGATGTGAACTGGTGTTTGATGTAGCGGGTGTCATTGGATGACAGAGGGATGACAATGCCAAGCTACAGTTTGGGCGTGTGGTGGCATTGAACAGTGGTAGGTTCTTGCAGTTGCATGACAATATTGGCTGCATGCACGAGAATGCAGCATGGTTGAGCAGTTGGTGTTGTGCACCAGGGTGCTATGGCACTGGGCTGTGAGCACGAATACACAATGAGTAGTGGGCAGGGTTCAGGTGCGATGTCAGGTTAGCCGATGCAGGTTTGTTGGAGGGTGGCATTGGCGAAGCAACTAGTAGAAGCGGGAGGCGATATTCCACAGACAAAGGAAGAGTTGGCTTCAAGTGTGAGTGCAATTAGGGTTAGGTAAAGAATTACGGAGTATAAATAATATTAATACCTCAAATCTAATCCCAATTTAATTAATCTATTGAACAGGTTCATTTTGGTTAATTTTTGTTCAATCATAAAACTTCCAATTTAAATCTGCTTTAAGTCCCCCTTTCAATCCCTCATTTGAGTTGCTTTTGAGTCCACCTAACCATGATACTGACCATCAAGTTTAACATCCAACTAACTGCTAACCTCAAAATGAGGTTACTAGATCAACTTTAAACCCCTAAATTAAATAATTTTTATTTTGTTCCAGAATATAGCAAAACTACCATGTCCCAAATGTACCATCAACATGCTTTCAGTATATTTGTCACATTCACAAAGTATTCGTACATCTACAGGAAATATGTGCATGCACTTGTTCTTGCAGAAATTGACTGAAGCTTAATTGAAGACCATCTTTCAACTTCTAATCTGCAGAGGAATTATATGCTATCATCCAAGAACATCGATGAATCAACACGTGCTAGAGAATAATTGTAGGCCTGCACTCTTGCATTATCCAAAAGAATTAAAAGAAAAGAGAAAAAATTATCTAATTTGCCTTATTGTCGGCTGACCATCTTTATGAGAGCCATTTCTTGCCAACTCATTTGTTTTATCCCTGATAGCATACTCTTGGAGGTTATAGATGTGGAGAAATCTGGGTGTCTTCCATGGGGATCTCATGACCTCACTTATATCGCAGTCTGATTCAAATACATTGTTGCACACCCTATCCTATTGTTGTTACATCTCAGCTGACAGACCTTTGATTGGCTAAGTTTTCCTTGTTAAGGTTTGAAATCTCATTTTGCACAATGAACATGATTAGGCTAACCGGTCTCAGTATAATTCAGGACAGTTAAAGTGTGGAGTGCAAGTTATTAACTGATATCTGAATTTATGCTGCAATATAAAGGCTCAATGGCTGAACAACAGTTTATGGTGACGGTAACTCTTTTTTGTCAGGAAGTCTTTCTAACCAAACAATCTATCTTAGCAAATTATATTATATTTTCCCCTTTTTTAATATACATGGATACATGGAGGATTGGTCCCTTAACAGAAGGGTATACTTTGGATGTCTAACTACATGGGATACAAGTCTCAGCAGAATCTTAAGTTATTTAGTGAATATTTTTCTTTGCTCTACAATTTTGTACCAATTAACTAAGGACTTTTAATGAGGTTGTCCTTGGTTTCATAATAATTTAGAGTATCCTTGGTCGTGCATGACCGTCAATTTGTTTTGTTTAAACATGTTTTCTTTGTTTTTTGTTTTATTGGAAATCAATGATCATTAGCTTGGCAAAGACTAATCAGGGCATTCTGATTTAGTATATAAATATATAATATTCATGGATCTGAAGTCAATTTTTTACAAGTTTCTGAATCTTTAACCAGAAGATTATTTTTCTTGGTTATATGTTTCTTTCCTTTGTATTGATGAATAGGCTCATGTACGCGGTCATCAAGTGAGGAAACGGTACAAAAAAATTGTGTGGACGGTAGGAATTTTAGAGAAAGTCATACTGAGATGGAGGCGTAAAGGAAGTGGGCTACGTGGCTTTCGATGTGAAGGCGCTTTGGAGGGCACTAGCATGCAATGCCAACCAGCGAAAGAGGATGAGTATGATTTCCTGCATGTAGGCAGAAAACAGACGGAGGCTAGGCTGGAGAAGGCACTTGCGAGGGTTAAGTCCATGGTCCAATATCCAGAAGCTAGAGATCAGTACCGAAGGCTTTTAAATGTGGTTTCGGAACTCCAAGAGTCCAAGGTAACTCTTTGTACTGGTACTTAGATTAGTTCTATTAAATGCCTCCCAATCGGAAATTTACTTTGTTATTAACTCTTTGAGTTTTTGTGGGTATGTAAACATAACCTAGCTATTACCCTGTCTTTTAGGATCATTTGGCCTCTATCTCTAATATGTGGAACATTTCCTTTATTCTCTTTGTGATGACTAGTACACTCCATACCTTCTTCTGAGGTTCTTGAACACTGTCTACTTGAGAGGAAGGTACTCCAAACAGAGGGAATGGATGAGATAAAGCAATCGTTTCCCTTGTCTACATGGGTGGAAGAATAAAAAGCTAGAGAAAAGAAAGGAACAATTTAACTCTCTTTTCCATATTTTCAGTTGCTTCTAAAAGTGAGTGAAATAGAGGAGAATAAGTGAAGAAGTATTGAAAAGACTAGTTTAACCTTACATGTTTAGGAATGACAAGATTAAAGAGTTAAAATTGTCAAGTAGACAAAACAAGAAGAGCCCTTGCTTCTCTCATCCTTCTGCTCTTCCCATCCCTAATACTCTTCATTTCTTTCTCCTTTTCCTTCTTTATTTTTTCTTTCTTCCACCGCAATGAGACTTCATCCGTGGCATTTTAAATCGTATGTTACTAGCATTAACTAATTAACAATGAGTCTTAGACATTGTTTTGTCCCTCTATTCTTCATTACATTCCCATCAAAGTTCAGCCTATGTTGTTTTGTTGGTAAAGATCAAATGCAGATGAAGAATCAACCAGTGCTTTTCAAAATTAAAGACATCTATTGTCTTGTTGCATGCACTAATCGGATCAATTAACTTAGTGTGAATAAATCTACTTACACTTCATTGGGCACAATCGTTACTATGCTCCTGAGTGATGGCTTTTTGAGATAATTGTTTCTCTAGCTATCTCATAAGCAGTGAAACTGCCTTTTTGTCCAACATTTGATCAGGTTGGAATTCCAATGGATGAAATGTGGATATTCCTGATCCATGCTCGAACTGAAAACTAGGAATTATGTAATATGATAGCCAATTTTAAATATACTGGTCGGAATTCTTTAAGTCCTATTCCGACATAGGGGTGTTCAACTGAGAAATTACCAGGATTCAATTTGGATTATGTGGCTTGTGCAATTTCAGGATCAAAATATTTAACCCTTCCAGGCATGATACGATCCAATGTGGAGCTGGTCTTTTTTTATAAGATTAACCTACTATATGTAATGGCTTGCATCTAAAGCCTGATGGAAATTCGCAAATGAAATGTGGTACCAGCATCATTAGGCAGAGATTCTTTTGTTACTACAAACTGCTTATTTTCAGTTTAAATAAGGTCTATCCTTCCAATAATTGTTGATTCATATGCTAAACGTTTCATCATTTCTAGGCTACAGAAGAACACAGTTTGAATGAATCAGAGGATGCTGCTGACTGTGATGTGATGGTTGATCTAGATGAGCTATGTGAAGATGAGATGATTGGTGATTAATGTGGTTCAAATTCAATTATACTATGCAACTTGTATGTAGTGCTATTATACAAGATAATCCGCTAAATCTATAATATTTGACCTCCATCATGTAGCTGATTGTTGAACTAACTAATGTTATATTGAAAGACTCTAAAATTATCAGTTTACTATGTATCACGGATGAAAATTGGGTATTGGAAAGTATATAGATTATATTACTAAGTCACTTTAATCTGACAAATATCTTGAGAAGTTTAAGAATTTTGTTCATCGAATGCTACATTTATTGAACCCGTAATTGATTTGTTTCTTCCATCCATGTAATGTCCTCTGAATTACGTATGCACAAATCGTGTTCTTTTTTCAGTAAATATTTGTTGATAAATTTTTTAATTAGGTTTAAAACTAAATCAATTACTAAGAGGAGAAATTGTTGGAGTGACATGTGATGATCTCACAGGTTGGGGGATGATCGAAATATATTATCAGAGTTTTGACTCTGGCCATATATTAACCAAACACCAAATATTTATCATTAAATTGTGGGCAAATTCATGAGTCAAGCTTGCTTTTTTCCTCTTACGGTACATTTTAATGAGAAAAACAATAGCTCTGCCAAATTTATCCAGTGACATTTTTAATCATTGCTCTGCCAAATAGCTTGTAATGTCAAAAAATCAAAGAAGGTTTGTAATAGGAATTCGGCTAATGGCTGCAAACATAGAGACTATAATCGCGGGTAGGAAGCTTTCATAGCGTCAGATTATTCACTCCCAGGGTTAATCTGGTGAAGGCTTGCAGTCCAGATCCGGATCATAATTACGGGATCATTGCTGGTCCAATGCATAACACCTGTTGAATCGGAGGTAAGAATTAAGTAATGATCCTCTCTTAATATGATCCAACGGGTATTATGTACTGGACCAGAAATAATTCAGTGATTGTGGTCCGAAGAATGAAGGCTTGAATACCTTATGTCAGCTATATAATTCATAAATAAGCACATACTGATATTAAACCATTGTTTAATTGATGGACAAGAATGCAAAGTTTTTTACTTTGAGAAACTATCTATAATCACAAGAACGCTATTAAAGTTGTCTCCATAGGCATAGTGTAGGGTAAAGCATATAGGGAAATAAATAAAATGATCAGAGAGTTTGACTCTCAACGAGTTGAGGATAAATA
>JBAMIB010000078.1:1060382-1070607 GCA_037177415.1 Kaempferia rotunda | reverse complement strand
TTCTTATCATTTTCTTAACTCCCTATTTCTTTCAACCATGAAAATATCTAAGAAAATTTGATGGCTAAAAATCCAGATTGATCTATGCTCCGTGAATTCTGGATAAATGAATTAAAGGAAGATACGGAGGATATAAATAAACAAAGAATACTCCAACAATATGAGCAACAACAAATGATATGTCAAAGTGTTCAAAGTTCTTCTAGTAAAATAAAAAGGAGAAGGTATTTAAATCGGAATCGTTAAGTCGGACATACTCATCTTTTTAACTATTATTTCTCTGATGAGCCAATATATCCTGATGATATATTTCAACGTCGATTCCAAATGTAAAGAGGGTTATTCCTTCGTGTAGTCGATGCCTTGAAAAATTATTCATAATATTTTCAATGGGAGGTCGATGCGACAGAAAAAAAAGATTTATCGCCACTTCAAAAATGTACTGCGGCTATCCGTCAATTGACATATAGAGTCTTTGTTGATCATTATAATGAGTATCTACGGATTGCTGAAACAACTGTCATCCAATGCTTATTCAACTTCTGTCGATCGGTAAGTGAAGTGTTTGAGGCTCAGTATTTGAGAAGACATAATGCTGTTGATATCCAACACTTGCTTGAAATGCATGAGCAGAGACACGGCTTCCTCAGCATATTGGGTAGTATTGATTGTATGCATTGGCAATGGAAAATTTGCTCCGTCACTTGAAAAATGCCAATTTACTCGAGGAGATCATGGCGTTCCAATAATTGCACTTGAAGTAGTCGCATCTGCAGACTTATAGATATGACATGCCTTTTTTGGGATTACAAGGTCGCGTAATTATATCAACGTGCTTAACGAATCACCTTTATTCGACAATGTCTTGCAAGGAAATGCATTTGAAGTTAATTTTACCGTTAACAATACATAATATACAAAGGATACTATCTGACCGATGAGATCTATCCGGAATGTGCTACTTTCGTCAAAAGCTTTCCGCGCACCTGGGATCCCAAGAGAAAAATATTTAAAGAACGACAGGAGGCCGCGAGAAAGAATGTCGATCAGGCATTTGGAGTACTCTAATCTTGATGGGCAATGATAAGAGACCTAGTACGATTTTGGTATAAAGATAATTTGAAAGATATTATGTATACATGTATTATTTTGCATAACATGATTATTGAGAATGAGGGAGATGCAGTAGTAATTGGTTGGATGATGAAGGATTTCCTCCATCACAGATATTTCAAGACTCCACCCAAGAATTCCAAGAATATCTCCAGAGAAATTGTGAGCTACGTGATAATTAAGTACATCATCAACTTCAAGCCGACTTAGTTGAACATATCTGGGCACGCTATGATTGTAATAAGTAAAAATATAATTTATTAATTATGATAATGTTATATTTTTTATTCGATATATGGTAATATTTTTTTTAATTATTAATATTATTTGAGTGTTAGCAATTTATGTATAAGGTAAAATAGGAAGGAAAAATAAAAAATATATATAATGAAAAAAATGTAAGATCCACGAAGAAGTTGTTGAAGGGTTCTTTGATAGTAGAGAGATATATAGGGGTTTTTACTTTTGATGTGACGTTGATGTAGCATTGAAGGAGCTCTTTGAGAGTGTCCACGACTGTGGATGCTCTAAAAATTCTTGACATTTCGGGGAATTCGTAAATGGCTGGGTAGTGGAAGTAGCATAAAACGGTGCCGTTGTCTTTATCAAAAACATACTTCTATTATATCTTGTAACATGCCATCGCTTGATTAGCCCTAATGAGAATATTCTTTGGATGTCAATTTTAATCTCACTTACTTCGTACGGTTTTTTCAATTTGTAACAGATGTAGTATGATCCCTGAATAGCTCAAGTACTGAACCGTCAGCAATAATTAAAGCTAATAGGTATCCTTTTATGTACTTCAACAGAGTTCTTTGCTTAACATTTAACAAGGACTAGAACCTTATTAAGCCAATTCTTTGCTACATACAGCAATTTCATACAACACAACTCCAGTTCAAAATAACAAAATTGTATCTTATCAATTGTATAAATTTTGTGATTGGTCTTATAAAGATAGATTTTTTAGTTATTTCTATATGCATGATATCTGCTCTCTTACCAACATCAAGTGGCCACATGAATGGAGCACGAGACAATTGCACTTGTATAAATCATCAGGGGAATCTCAGAGATTGCATATGCCACAGATAATTTGATAATTCATTAATTAAATCCAGAAATTCAAGTCTGCCAGTTTGTTGTAGCAACTATCCATCAGTGTGAACAAGTGGGACCAAAACATCTCTTGATCAGCAAAACTGTAATGTCAACCCAACTTCTAGTTTATATGAAACAACAGAGGTCTATCCCTAGAACAGTACGCTGGAATATCGTCAAAAGATTGAACAAACTCGTGTGCCACTTGACCAAAAGGAAAAAAGAAGCCACTTGAGAAAGTACTAGGTTTACCAAGAGCTAGATTTGAACTCGGAAGCATTTAAGGCCACACACTCACTGTTCAGCTATTGCATCCACCTGCAATTTAATTCACAGTGTCTATGTCTTTGGAGTTGCCACCTCCTGGTAGATTCGGAGTCCACAATGTCAGATTATCTCTAAGAATTTGTAAAATAAGTGTACTCTCTTTGTATGAGATTTCACTAAGGGTGTTGAGTTCCGGAAGAGCCTTATCAAAAGCCTCTTGAGCCAGATGGCATGCCCTCTCGGGTGAATCCATGATTTCATAGTAAAATACTGAGAAATTCAAAGCAAGGCCAAGCCTTATTGGATGATTGGGCAGAAGCTCAGTCATAGCTGTACTTGTAGCAGCCTGCACCGGTAAGAGTATCAGCCTACTGATCATAACTAGAACTCTTCGAGTGAGCATAACATGTATTGGCTAATTGCAAGGAGATTAATGAATTTAGAACTAAGCAGAGAAGTTAAACAGACCTGATAAGCTTTAAGTGACTGATCAGCAGCTTCATTTCGTTCACTTCCAGTCTTAAATTCTGCTAAATAGCGGTAATAATCTCCTTTCCTGGAAGGGCCGGCTTATCATTCTTAATCACAGAAGTAAAATGCAACTTTGAATGGGTTATGGGTACAGATGGTCACGACCTGCTAGTAGCCTCATGCACTATAATTTATTTCTATAATATTTTCAGAAAATATATGTTCCAACTTATTGGGGTTGTGATACTTGGTGTTTTAAATCACTTCCTCATTGGGGCTTTAGACAGATAAAAAATGTAATAATATTCATAGTGCAGTAAGAATTGGTGATTGTTTTAGAACTGAACAATATAAGTAGGACAATGAAAATCAAAATCTTGAAAAGGATAAACAACTTAATAAAATATCACAGAAAAAACACCATAAAACAATGTACTTGCATTTCTTTGATTAGTATATTTAAAAGAATAATTTAGAAGGCAACAAATTTTTATATACGACTTAAATGCAAAATCACAAAGATACCAAAAAGGAAGCCCAGTACAAAAAGCTCCAGACAATGTAAGGTCCCAGAGATGGGTCGGACCACATTGGGTATTGTACATAACCTTACCATACATTGCAAGAGGCAATTTCTGTGACTCAAACCTATGACCTCCAAGCCACATGGCAACAGCTTTACCATTGCCGCATAAAAAAAAATGCAAATCTAAATGTCAAAAATTACCATACACAAAAGATAAAGAAGAAAACCTAGTTTTAGAAAGCAACAAATATTTATGTAGTGGATTAGGCAAGCAAAGAGTGAAACAGAACACACAGAAAATAAAGATCACACTAGGAATCTAAAGGTTACTTACATCTTGTAAAAGAAAACAATTGATTCACCAGTAGTGGAAGATGGAAGGATGTGGATAGCAATTACAGATAGAAGTTCATTGCATATCCTTGTCAGCTCATCATCAACTCTCTTCCTATAATCTACTACCATCCTTGCATTTTGCTCACTTCCCATTGCCACTTCTTTCTGTTCAAGTGAATACAGGGTTCTCCGTGATGCCCTTCTTGCATCAATCATGTTCTTATAGCCCACTGCTAGTATGTTTCTCTCCTCTGGTGTCAGCTCAATATCCATTCTGGCAATTATTTTGATATGCTCTACCATTTCTGATACAATAATCATCAAACAGTGTGAAATTGATATAGATTGGTAGGATCAGTATTCATATACAATACTGTCAATGACAAGCACATCCCAACTGATAATCGAGTTGCTAAAAAATGAAAATAGGAGTTTTTTTTTTTTTTTTTGACAAGACCTTTCCAATTTGTAAGTAGTAACTTAGGTGGAACCATAGCAAGACAAGGAGACTAGAGAAACCATTGAATAGTCAATTAGCGAGTAAGAAAATTATCTCCTCGAGGACTAAAGTTGGTCCAAGTAATGCAGTAGCTGGAACCTGACTATGTTATCTTCCAACAAAAATGAATAGTCAAATATTAATAAGAACATCAGCTTCAATGAATGGGTGGTAACTTCCTATTAAAATACTAGGGCCAGTTTGATTATAAAAGTTAAATAAGGATTGTCAAAAATGTCTGATAGTTTTTGCAAATAACAATTTCCAGAGAACAATAATCTTCTTTTTTAAATATTCAATTTTACTAAAAAAAAAACTTCGTCACAAAGCTTGTGTATGATGGATTGTTTACATTGTAACGTGTCATTATCCAATACCGAATAAACTTCCCAATTTTATGATAAATAATAAGGAAACGAATTCAAACTATTTGTGGCCAAAAACTATTTGGGATTGACTGTATACGGAAATGAAATTAGTTTTCTGTTTGAGCATATCAGAAGTCTTTAAATCATATCTGATTTCACAAGAAGGTCCTTAACTTTTTTTAGAAAACAATCTCTCAGATTTACAGTATTGTTGATGGAAGCTCACAAAGAAGAAATTGTTTTTCTGAAAAAATTGTCCTAGGTTTCACCTGAAACAATTTTAAAATATAACGAACCTAAAATGTCTTAGATTAGGTAAATTACAATTAGTAAATAATCCATCTTTTTCTATAAAATGGATAGTTTGTGTTGTACTCTCCTTGATTCTCAGATGTATCTGCCTCCCCATAAATTTTTAATGCATTATTATGCAAATTGTTCAATTAATAATAATTTATCTTATTAAAAAAAATGGACACTTTGTGTTGTACTCTCTTTGACTCTCAACCTTTTTAGTCTCCCCAAAAATTTTTAAGGCATTATTATGAACCAAAAGAGTCCAATTTTTATGTGTGACCGCATCTTACCTTTCCTCTGTACACACCTCAGATTGCAAAAGAACCATCAATAAAACACAATGCTGCTTAATTTCCACAAAGGGAAAAGGCATCTCACCAGGATTTAAGGGAGAGAGACATCCAGCATTGTGTGAACAACTCATCCCTTCTGATTGTTTAGATCTTTGCAAACTCCTTCAAACAATTCACCATGACAACCTCCCCTGCACCATCGTGATAGCTAGGACACTCCTTGTTTTCACCATCTTGAATTGCTCTTCCCACAGCCCCATGAATACTTTTCCATCTTTGCCTTTGCCTTTGCCTTTGCTTGAAACACGAGTAACAGACCTTTGAGAAGCAGCACAGCACCTCAGACAGTGAGCACGGTGGAGACTATTAAGACATGGCATCCCATGCCAAACCAGAGAGTCATTCATCATGTTATTCTTCTCCATCGACAAGAGATCATTCGCATGGTTTGATAATATCTAGATCAATCCCTAAAAGTTGTATGGGATGCATCAATGGTGCATTCAACAGTGGAAAATCCAATCTCTCTCACTTCTACTAGGTCCTATTCATTCATCATACAAGTTGGTCTCAAGCTCCACCATGGAATGCAAAGAATACCGCCAAACTAGGATCCACTTACATCTTTATTTTACTCTATTAAGTGAGGCATCAACATGGAAGTTGTTCTTCTCATTAGGATTTTAAAGTTTTTTTTTGTTAATGACATAGATGTCATCTAAAAGGCAGTGATAGTGTTGAAAGTACCAATGGCATATGGAGAGGCAACAAGGACAGTTGATCTAAAGTCAGCGAGCATGGATCAGGAAGCTAAAGTGTAGTGCAACAAGGAAAAGAGGAACACCTACCAGTTTGAGGCAAAAATATGAATTACTTGTCAAGGTGTACATGGGAAGCACCAGCTTGGGTCAAGAGGCAGTTCTTGAAGCAATTGAAGATGGAGGATGAGGTTGCATTTGAAACTGACTCCTCCAAGGTATCCAAGAATAAGAACAATATCATACCTTGCTTCTGAAATGTCTGTTGATTGTAGAGAATGTGTTCTGTTGAAGTTATAGATTGAGAAAAGGATAAGCTGTACTGGGGATGATCAACACAAAAGCAAAGAGGAAGAGTGTCACTTCCACGTTCCTTACCTCTCACTATTGTGTCCCCTGATCATGGTGTTTCACTAATTTCAAACAACAAAATTATGAAAAATTTTGATTTAATAATTTGTTCAAGTGCATATTTCATTGGGCAAAAACAAATGGGGAAGGAAATTTGATTTATATTATTTATTGAGTTTTGTCAATATAATGTAAATTTACTCTTTTTTTACTATTAACCTAACATGCAATTATGCAACAAAAAAAAACAGCTCAATGCATGAAGCTCCCGCCATGCGGGGTCTCGAGGAAGGATCCATTGTACACAATCTTACCTTGTTTTTTTTTTCAAGATGTTGTTTCTATATGCAATTATGCAAAATGAGATTAGAAAAATCATATTACTAAAAAAAGAGCAGCCCGGTGCAAGAAGCTCCCACCATGCGGGATCCCAGGGAAAAAAAGCATATTACTTGATTAAAAAAACATATGATTATACATATTTATTATTTAAAATGTTTAGGCAATTATATTTCATTATTAACATTACTATTAAATAATAGTTATTATCATAAAAACCATGCTGAATGTTAATTTCAGATGCAATCAATGCAAAATGGATTTGATTTTATTTAACAATTTTTTTATTTTAGATATAATATGTTAGCTAATACAGAGGTTTGTAAGTGAATCTTCTGCAAGAAATCTCTTAAATCTTCTATTGTAATAATATATGATAAATCACATTTTCGGGTAAAAAAAGGACACCGTTGACCTTTCCAATCCTATAGCCTAGAAAAGGTAAAATTGGTGAATTTTATTTCAGGCAGATGATTATAAATATGTATGTATTCAAGAGTGTCAACTATTAACTATAAGGCCCGCACATCCTGCAGAGAAATATCAAGTCTACGAAAATTAGCATTCATTCCTAAAACTTAGACAGGGTGGGACCAAACCGGCCCCCTCTTGATTCGTCATTGTTTGCAAGGTTGAACTCCTTGATGATATATTGCAAAAGATAGTTTAAATAAATTGGCACGGGGCACCTATGATATATTTCAAGGACTCATATGCGATTGACTCTAACTAGGTGATGGATGAAAAGAACAAGTGGAGAACCAAAATTTATCTGCTGTAAAGATTTGGAAATGAAGACATTCACATATCTGATAATCTTATCCAATATCTTTTACGTGTATTCTTTTCGGAAAAATAAATAAGCCGATTTCTATACAAACAATAAAAAGGAAAAAAGAAACCGTATCAACAATAAAAAAAATCCAAAGTCCGTCTTATCATCCAACAGAAAAAGTCGATAGTCCGTATTAAAGTACAATTTCACGCAGGAAAAAGCAAGAATACCAAATTCAATCACTGTGCACATTTTTAATTTAGCAGAAAACATTGGGTTCCAGTCTTCCTTCATATCGAGAATGTAAAAAGAAAAACGCATTTACCATAATCAAAAATAAAAAATAAAGAGCATACCCACAAATTCCCCTGTCCTTTGCTAAAATGTGTTGACACGAATCTATCAAGTACCCTATGGTCCCATCACAAGAATCAAGTAGAATTTTCTAAAAGACAAGAAAAATAAACATAAAATTGACTTTAATACCCATTTCACATCATCAGCCGACAAAACACGAAAACAGATACGCCGATCCACCAATACCACTAAAAGGGACAGCCAACTTCAAAAAAAAAAAACACTAGAAAATCAAAATTCCCACCACAATAATCGACTTGACCATCCCGAAAAATGCAAAGCAAACAGCAAACCGCGACGTCCGATCTCGGAAACCTAGTGAACAGGAGCAAAGATGAGGCACATACCATCGTATCTCTCCGCCTGCTCCGCGAGCTTTGCCATGAACACATGCTTCTCCCTCTCCTCCATCGCCCCAGGCTTCTTCCCCGCTGCCGTTTCTTTCCTTTAATGGGAAATATCTCCTTCGATCTCGCCCTTTTGTTTCTCGCTCTCTCTCTCTGATATTGTTATCTTTTATTTATTCACTTCCTTCCTTTCCTTCCTAATTAAAATACAAACCGACCAAATAATAAAAAGTAATAATGTGACTTTATAAATCACATTAAATCCCTTTTAATTCTTTTTCTCCGCCAGCGACGAAATCGCAGTTGCCTGAACTTTGACCCACGTCGCTGTCATCCAATTGGGGGTTTCGACATGGGTACGTTACAGCTTTTTTCCTTTATGGCGGAGTCGGATTCAGAAGTTTCCGCCCGACCCAGCGCCCGAGAGCGGCGGAGTTGCCACGTCCACCTCTTCAGTTATGATGATTCTCGAATTCCGAGCTCCTTGGCTGCGCCTGCGCGGCGCATTGTGGGCCGTTTATGTCGGCGATATCGGAGACTCGATAACGGTGCAATAATATAGGAATTTATATTTTATATAATTTTATGTTAATATGCCATGGACAATAGAATCCCAAGAAGATTACCAGGTCAGGTTTCCTAAATTTTTTTAAAATGTTAAGTAAATTATATATTTTATTAAATTTAGATAATTATTTTTTATTATATACTATATCAGTCCTCTTGAAATTTTTATTATTTTTATTATTTTATTCTCTTTTAATTTTTTTATCATTATATTTATAAAATGAGTGAAAGGAGAAAATTTTAAAAAACTAAGTGGAATGAGATGGTAGAAATTTTATTCTTTAAATTTAAAAAATTACTATTCATTAAATTTAAGTTTAAGAAATGGATCAGATAGATTATGTAAAGATTTTTTTAACTACTTTATCTAAAATTTATAATAAAATCTTTAGATAAGATAACTAATACGATTGTTCTAAGTAAAGGTTCAATTCTCTAGTAGGATGTATTTATGGTGATTCAATTATTAATGTTACTAGATCGCCATGAAATTATCATAATTTTTGAAGTTATTTAATGGATGAAATATAAGGTTGGATTGTTCATTTTTAGATAAGTCAGTTTGTAAAAATTGGATATTCGATTATGAAAAACTTGACAATTTTCCCTTCTCAATTTATCAAATTATTAAATAGATATTTTAAAAAAAAAAAGTTAAAAGGTCATTTTATTTTCCAGAATATTCTTACTCCAACATTATTGTAGGAGCCACGGCTAACTACTATTATAACTATATAGCAGCTATCTAATAATTTCTATTACTGTTTTAACTTTTAAAGTGATTTTGACAAATTTAAAATAATTTTTAGTAAAATTTAAATAATTTTGACAAAGTTGGTAAAGAGTATTTTGATATAATGTTATTCATAATTTAAAATTTAAGATTTAAAATTTTAGGATTTGAAGTTTATGATTTACCTATAATTGTATAGCAGCTATTAATAGTTTTTTCAACTATTTTAAAGTAGATTTGATTAATTTAAAACAATTTAGATAAATTTTAAATAATTTTGACCAAATTAACAAAAGTATTTTGATATAATAGTATTTAAAATTTAAGATTTAAAGTTCACAATTTTAGGATTTAAGATTTAAAATTTAAAATTTAGTTATATAACTTTGTAACAGCTATTAAGTAACTTTTACAAATATGTAGTAGCTACTTAGTAATTCTTACCACTGTTTTAAAATAATTTTGATGGACTTAATTCAATTTGATAAAGTTTAAATATTTTTGACAAAATTAATAAAAAAAAATTGATATAATAATATTTTATATATAATAATTTTGATTAAAATAAAATAATTAATTTTTCATAGCAACTAATCATAACTGCTATAACAAAAGTGGGACACCCTTTTAACTCTTTTTTTATACGTCCATATGATTTGATAAATCTAAAATGTTCTATTAATTTTTGCCCAATGTAATTTGTATGCACTTAAAAATTCACTGT
>JBAMIB010000078.1:943886-962060 GCA_037177415.1 Kaempferia rotunda | reverse complement strand
ATAGAATTGAGCCGATCATTAGGCTCGATGGGTACCAATGAAAAACTTCTATAGAACTAAGCTGATCATCCAGGCTCGATATTATCCATCCTGATTAATCATTTACAAATCAGTGTTTCTCTAAATTTTAAATATATATTTTCATAATTGAGACTATTTATTCATGTGAAAACATTTCACATGAAAAAAGGGATATTTTTAAAAATTTTATCCAAAAATATTCAGAAAGGGTTAGACACTTCCAGTCCTGCTGGCCCCTGCCCATGTGCAATCGCATAATATCTCCGTTTAGGTCCTATTTATGAAGACAGAGCCATACTATGTTCAACAGGGTTTGAAGTGAAAATAAAAATAATTTTTTTATTACGATAAACAATGATAAAATTTAATTTATAAATAATAAATACACTAAATACATAAAAAAATTAAAAATAATATATTGCATCATTAAAAAGTTAATAAATATTTAAAATAATTATATAAATACTACCCGTCTAGCTATTTTAGAAATAAAAATATTTAACAAATCTACATAATCTAATTATCAGAATATTTCTTTTTTAATCGTCAATATTGCAAGCTCATTTAGTCTATCATGTGATATTGAGATCAATGCGATAGTTGCAGACATCGACAAAGCGGCAGCCGGTAGCTATTGTGCGGTTTGAGTGTAGTTCGCATGACAAGTCAGCGTAGTGTGTGACAGACACCACACCGCGCCATTAGGTCATGCAAGCTGATGTTGGCTATCGACTCGCGCGAGTGCGATAACCACTATGAGAATCGGTGCAATTAGGTCACCCGAACAATTGCTATTGTGCAATTAAGATGTCATTAGTATCACATGATATAGGACGAAGAAGATAGTCAGAAAAGAAGATTATGATTATATCTTATTTGATTAATCCGTACCTTAGTAGAGAGAATGTAGGAAAAGAAATCACGTGGAAAGAAGAGTCATGAATCTGTGCGTGTCTCGAAGCCATGAGAATATAGTTTAGCGGCCGTTTAAGGCATGTGCCTTTCATTTTTTTTAGTATAATTAAAAAAATTGATCCTTCCCCGAGTTGGGCCCTGACCCCGAGACAGTTACCTTTCTTGCCTCATGGAAGCTACGGTTTTGCGTGAAGACTCAGAAGAGCCACCAGTTACCCCAAATGATATGCGTCTTCATCACACAGACACACACTTGCTTTGTGTGTTATACTCGGGGTCATAGTATAGCAGTAGGACCGTTCAATTATCTCTTAGATATCTATAATTTGATTCCATGATGTACTTATAAATAAAAAATTATTCTCTAAATAGAACTCACTATAATTTTTTTAAAATTATCCTATTAATTGGGAAACTTTTATAGGACCAACCACCCAAAACTAATTAATAAGGCTTACTGAATTTATCTTTTGTTTTTTCATTAAGAAAGTGAAAACCACGCGACTACAATGACTGCCACTGCTAAAATAATGAACCATGCGAGAATGCAGAGGTCAATTGTTCATAAGACATCCACAACGCAAAGGGTTATGTGTTGCCCCACGGATATGACACAGCGGTTTAAGATAAAGCAAAATTAAAGAGTTCCATAGGTCCTGGTTCGATCCTTTCTGATAAGCATATTAATTCGAGTGAGTCGGATTAAATTATAAATTTTTTAAAATAAAATTTACTTTATCAATATTAAAATGAATAAAATTTAATTAAAACATTCTTACTTATAAAAAATGATAAATTCATCTAAAAATAGAAAATTTTTAATTATAATTAAATTTTTTAATATATTAATTAATTAAATAAAATGGTACTGAAATGTAAATGAGATAAGTGATTAAAAAAATCCGAGATTACCAGCAATGGCACGCGAACGAATCGAAACGGCATCGACTGTGCTAACGTTACTTCACGTGGCAAAATACAATTCGCTAGCTCCAGCGTCTCTGTCAATTTATCTCAGACCAACACGAAGAAGATAAATAACAGGGGACTATTAGCCATTAATGTAAATAATTAAAACATAAAAAAAAATATATGCTTAAACTCATCAAATTTTAACTTCTAAATTTTTTATACGATAACCTTCCGTACTTTGACTACCATCCTAAAAAAGACCGCTTAACGCGACTTCACAAACAAAAGGCCAAAGGATAATTTTTTAAATTAGTTTTATTTATTTATTTATTTATTTGTTAAAAACAATGAACAGTTGGTAAATAAATGAGCGTTCACGTTCAGCTGTACGTTAATTGACCACTTGTCAGCAATCGCTTTTAGTTTAGTTTATTATCGCAAGAAATAATAATAATAATAAATTTGTAGTCAGAGGAATAATAGTTTGACGCAATTACACCATAAGAAACTGATAGGTATAAAGGATGAAAACTTTCCTCTCGTAAGGAAAATTCCTAATTTCGGCAAATTTCAAATAAAGTTAAGTCTTCCGTAATTTCCGACGTGGCGTCACTTACTTTAAGTAGCCTAAACTAATCCCAAATTTCCTTGTCGTCGCCTAATTAATCGATCCCCTCAATTGACACTATCTTTTTCAATTCTCTCTCTCCTCTTTCCATCGGAAGCTTCGTGGAAGAGGGAGGGAGAGAGAGAGAGCGGCGACGACAACGAAGACGACGACGACGACGACGACCGCTGAAAAGAAGCAGTCTAAAAAGAATGGATTTTTGGATGTCTGGATTGCGGTAAGATGACGGACAATGTACTCTCCGATCAATTCAACGTCTATGACTCCTCTCCTGCCGATTGAATCCTATTCAATCGGCCTTCCAGGCTACTGCATCTGTTTCCTTCCCCCCTTGTTTTTCTTCTCGAGAGAAAATTTATTTAAGGGTTTGATCCTCAATATACTTGCCGAGTCAATGCGCGTACCCCATTTTTTTTCTGGGAATCTGTGGTCTAGTTCCTGCCTGACTTGGGAGGAGAGTCAAAGCTTGGACAAGGTGCGAAGTTTGAAGGTTCAACGCGATGTTGCCGCCCCCCAATGGCGAAGGTTTCAAAGTAGATGGTTTGAAATCCGCCCAGATTTGTCCGTTATAGAGACCGCCGAGCTCTGGTAATGTTTGGATTTCTGGGTTGGGTTCGGAGATAAAGGAACCATCTTTCTCTTGCTCTCGGAGGGATTTCGAGCTTCCAAGTGCTTCAAAAGCGTGATTCTTCTTGGCCCTGGCCTTTTTTTTTTTGCTGTCTTTCAAATTGAGATTCTTCTCGCTTCCTTGAGCCGGTTTGGTTCTTAGCCCTTTTAAAGTCTTGGTGGGAGAAAAAAGAGACGAAGATATATTCATTTTCTGGTAAGGGGCAATCTCAGAGAAGAATTTTCTTTCAGACTTCAGAGGGAGTTTCTGGAGCTAAAAAAGGTTCAATCTGTGTGATTCCTCTATACATTTTGTTTAAAAATCCGTGGCGTGCAAGAGATGGCTCGAGGAAGGAGAAGACAGCTTCTTTTGAGTAGATTACACGCCTTTGCATGTGGTGCATCAAAGTTTCAAGTCGACGTTTCACAAGTCGGAGGACCGGGCTTCTCCCGTGTGGCCTTTGCAAATGAGCCAAATTCCGCGGAGGCTGCCAATCTTAACTACGGAGCCAACTATGTTTCTACCACCAAGTACACAGTGGCTTCATTCTTCCCCAAGGCTCTGTTTGAACAGTTCAGAAGAGTTGCAAACATATACTTTCTACTTACTGGGTGCCTTTCTTTTACTCCCCTGGCTCCATACTCTGCAGGGAGTGCGATTCTCCCATTAATTGTGGTGATTGGAGCAACCATGGCAAAGGAGGCCATTGAAGACTGGCGGAGGTATCAGCAGGTAGGTTCTTACAATCCATCTTTAGTTCTGATGCAACTTTCCCTGGCTTGAAACATAGAGAAAGATTTTTTTTTCTTCAATTGTATAATTTGAAGATCTATCTCATATCTCAATCTTATCTTTTGCCATATGCATGTACCATGGACCTTAATTCATATTGCTCATTGAGAGTATAACAAAATAGGAGGAATAAATTCAGTTAAAGTAGATGTGAAAAGTCAGATTATATGGCATGTTGGATGCCAAGTTGGTGTGCAGGTTGTTCTAGGGATTTCTTACAAATACCAAAAAGATGTAGAGAAAAGAAGCATCCTTGACAATTACGCACATATGTTAAGTCGTCTATTATATACAGTACCTAGCAGTGTATATACATTAACATATGATGAAAACCTGGTTGACTAACAAATAACTTTTATTAAGAAGGCAACTAGATTTTGGTTTAGCCAAGGATATAAATATGGGCATATAACTATTTTCCTTCTAACCACAAGTTGTGTTCTTAACTGAAAAACGTAGGACCTTAATTGTATATTGTATTTTATAAGTGATGAAGCACTCTCATGGACTGCTTGGAATGATGTCTTTATGTCATGTTTTTTTGAAAGTTGTGTAAAATTATGAATCTAACATTCTATTTTCTCGACAACAATGCTTAATTACGATTACAATATTTCCCTGCACAGGATATTGAGGTGAATACTAGAAAAGTTAAATTACATCAAGGGGAGGGCACATTCAGATCTACAGAATGGAGGAATCTTAGAGTTGGTGATATTGTCAAAGTGGAGAAAGATAGCTTCTTTCCTGCTGACCTTGTTATGCTTTCTTCAAGTTATGACGACGGCCTTTGTTACGTTGAGACCATGAATCTAGACGGGGAAACAAACTTGAAATTAAAGCAATCACTTGAGGTAACCTCAGGTTTACATTCAGATTCCAGCTACCAGAGCTTCAATGCAATCATCAAGTGTGAAGATCCTAATGCCAACCTCTACACTTATGTTGGGACAATAGAATATAGAGATCAACAGTACTCTCTTTCACCTCAGCAACTTCTTCTAAGGGACTCAAAGTTGCGAAATACTGACTGCATTTATGGAGTTGTTGTTTTCACAGGCCATGACACAAAGGTCATGCAGAATGCCACAAATCCACCTTCAAAAAGGAGCAAAATTGAGAGATTAATGGGCAGGCTAATTTATTTTCTCATGGCTTCCTTAGTCTTAATCTCTGTTATTGGTTCAGTTGTGTTTGGAGTAATAACTCATGATGATCTACAAGATGGAAAAATGAAGAGATGGTATCTTAGACCTGATCACTCCACAATCTATTTTCATCCAAGAAGAGCAGCTGTTTCAGCAATATTGCACTTTTTGACTGCCATGATATTATATACTTATTTTGTCCCAATCTCTTTGTATGTGTCTATAGAAATAGTCAAGGTTTTGCAGACTATATTCATCAACCAAGACATCCAAATGTATCATGAAGAATCAGATAAATCTGCTTATGCACGGACTTCAAATTTAAATGAGGAGCTAGGTCAAGTTGACACTATCCTCTCTGATAAAACTGGAACTCTAACTTGCAATTCAATGGAGTTCATTAAATGCTCAATAGCTGGCATTGCTTATGGTCATGGATTTACTGAGGTTGAGAGAGCAATGGCTATAAGGAAGGGATCCCCTTTGATAGAAGACAAAGAATCAAAAGAAAATCATGACAATGCAAAACCAGCAATTAAAGGATTTAATTTTTACGATGCACGTCTTATGAATGGACAATGGGTTAAAGAACCTCATGCTGATGTCATCAGGATGTTCTTTAGACTGCTGGCTATCTGCCATACTGCCATACCTGAAGTAGATGATGCAACAGGCAAAATATCATATGAAGCTGAATCACCTGATGAGGCTGCTTTTGTTATTGCTGCAAGAGAACTTGGCTTTGAGTTTTATCAGAGGACACAGACGAGCATCTCTATACGTGAACTAGATCCATCTTCAGGCAAACATATGGAAAGGTAAGGGAGAAATATAAATATCTACTTTTTTATTAAGTAAATATATTTTTTGTGGTGGCTTATGGTTTTAATTGGGCTTTCATAACCTGTTCTTTTTCAGGTCATATAGGCTGTTGAATGTCATAGAGTTTAATAGCACTAGAAAACGGATGTCTGTGATAGTTCAAGATGATGAAGGAAAGTTGTTGCTCCTCACCAAAGGGGCTGATAGGTATGCAAGTCTAAGTCTATTAGGCACATAAGTTTGAATTACGTGCAAACTTTAAACGTGTTGCATTTTTAAATTTTAATTAGGCACCTGAAGTTTATGATAGAATTTTTTGTTTATATATGCAGTGTAATGTTTGAAAGGCTTGCTAACAATAGAAGGAAATTTGAAGATAAAACTAAAGAGCAGATGCATGAATATGCTGATGCTGGTTTAAGAACCTTAGTTCTTGGATACTGTGAGATTGATGAAGCTGAATACAAAAATTTCAACGAAGCATTCACGGAAGCTAAGAATTCAGTGAGTGTTGATAGAGAGGAAAAGATGGAGGCGGCTGCAGATTCTATAGAGAGGAATCTGATTCTTCTTGGTGCTACAGCTGTTGAAGACAAGCTGCAAAGTGGGGTAGGTTGAAAGTTCTTGATTAAGCCAATGTATTTCTTATTATGTAAATTTTTTCTTATTAGTTTTATACTGTGAAATTGGTGATCAGGTGCCTGAATGCATTGATAAACTTGCACAAGCTGGGATAAAACTCTGGGTATTAACTGGTGACAAGATGGAAACAGCCGTTAATATAGGGTATACCCTATTTTTGATATTTGAAGAAAAGTTTGGTTCTAACTTCTCATATGTTGTTCTAAATATTATCCTTGCTTGCAGCTTTGCTTGTAGTCTTCTGAGGCAGGGAATGAAGAAAATAGTAATCACTTTAGAAGGACAAGATATAATTCGGCTGGAGAAAGAAGGGGACAAAAGGGCCATTGCCAAGGTAATTAGTTTAGTATAGCTTTAAAACTGTTTACATCATTACATTATACCAGGCTACCAGCACTAGAAATAGATAAACACTTCAATTCTAGCTAGATGATCTGTGAATAGAAACTGAAGATGGGTGGTTCAACACTATTTTTTGACCCAAAATTGAAGAACATGCACACAGCACACTTCACATGTCTGGTCTTTTCAAGAATCAACAAAATCATCCTACCTAAATAACATTCTATGCCATTAAACCTTCAAAGATACAACAGACTTTCCACTTAGATTTGTAAAACACAAGGTAGTTCAGAACTTCAGATTACAATTCATATTAAATATCCTCAATTTAAATTTAATGAATTCATTTTTTGTTTTTATTCCTTGCTAATGAATTTCTAATATTTCAGGCATCCAAGGAAAATGTTATTTATCAAATTAATGAAGGAAGGAAACTTGTTAGTTCATCAACTTCAGAATCATTTGCCTTGATCATCGATGGAAAATCTCTTGCATATGCATTGGATGATGATGTTAAGAACTCGTTCTTACAATTGGCTGTTGGGTGCGCATCAGTCATATGCTGTCGTTCCTCCCCTAAACAAAAAGCTCTTGTGAGTATCAATTTGCTGAACACAGAACTGAAGTGTCTATCTGTTACTTCAGAAAGTTTGTCTGCTCTGAAACTAGAAGATAATCATTGAATATTGTAGGTCACAAGGCTTGTTAAAGATGGCACTGGTAAAGTGACCTTAGCAATTGGTGATGGGGCAAATGATGTGGGAATGCTTCAAGAAGCAGATATAGGAATTGGTATCAGTGGCGCAGAGGGAATGCAGGTTAGTGCTATTGTAACAGAACCTATGCATCTGGTAGAAAATAACACAAACAGAATCTAATAACAAAACCATAGTCGATATTTTACCATATGTCCTTTCTACCCACAGTTTTATGGTCTTTGATTCATTGAATATCTTGATTCTGAAATTTTGCAGGCTGTCATGGCAAGTGATGTTGCAATATCTCAGTTTCGTTTTTTGGAGCGTCTATTACTTGTGCATGGGCATTGGTGCTACCGTAGGATATCAACAATGGTAAAGTCTCTCGGTCACAATTTGACTTCTTTTGCATCATAGTTTTTAATGTGTTATTACTTTGAACTGCAGATATGTTACTTCTTCTACAAGAATTTAACATTTGGAACCACTATCTTCTTGTATGAGGCATATACAACATTCTCTGGACAAGCAGCATATAATGATTGGTATATGTCATTGTACAATGTGTTCTTCACCTCTCTTCCTGTGATTGCGTTGGGAGTCTTTGATCAGGATGTTTCAGCCCGGCTATGCCTGAAGGTATATTCAAAATCATTGATCGTGTTTACTTAATTGCGCTCTTGTGAAGTGAAAGTTACATCTTTAATGTCTGATAAACATGTGATTATCATAGATAACTAAGAATACACCATGTGCTTTTCATACATTACTAAACATTCATTATGTATCTATTAACGGAACAACCATCTCACTTGATAGAGTAATTTAGGATAAAATTTCTGAGCTTCGTTGGATCCTTATTTTAAGAAATTCAACTTTACACTTTTGGCAATTCATGGATTGCTAGTAGACACCAAATGCCAAAAGATTGATTAAGCTTCTGCAAGTGAATCCAGTACATCTGCTTTCTTATGATTATATTATCCATTTCTTAGTTTTTGAAATTGTTATGTCCTCGATTCTAGTCCTCAAAACAAAATCAAGACGCATGATTTCCTTTCTCAGAAGATTTTCTCTATTATTAAACAAATATCATACCAACTGTTCCAATGAAAAGAAAAAGAATGGAAGTGCTCCATGGTTCTGCAAGATGTTATGCTGTTGCACCTTGTACATCTCAATTCTAATATTCTTGCCTATTTATTGAAACAGTTTCCATTACTCTACCAAGAAGGCGTTCAGAATATGCTTTTCAGCTGGCGTCGAATACTTGGTTGGATGTTCACTGGAGTTTGCAATGGCATCTTAATATTCTTCTTCTGCATAACGGCGCTACAGCTCCAAGCCTTCCGCAAAGGCGGTCAGGTCGTGAGCTACGATGTTCTTGGGGGCACAATGTACACATGTGTGGTATGGATTGTGAATTGTCATATGGCACTGTCCATCAGCTACTTCACTGTGATACAACACATTTTTATCTGGGGTAGCATTGCAGTATGGTATCTATTCCTTCTCGTCTATGGTGCCATCCCAGCTGCCTACTCTACTAATGCTTACCGGGTCTTTGTTGAGGTATTGGCTCCAGCTCCATCGTATTGGATCACAACACTCTTTGTCACCGTTGCCACTCTCATACCTTACTTCACTTACTCCACTATTCAAATGCGATTTTTCCCTATGTACCATAACATGATTCAGTGGATTCGACATGACGGTCAGGCGGAAGACCTCGAGTACTGCCACATTGTGCGCCAAAGGTCAGTGAGACCCACAACTGTTGGAGTGTCAGCTAGGGTCGATGCGAAGATCAATCAGTCGTCAAAGAGAATCCACCATGTTGTTAACTCACCGTGATTCGTCGTCTCTTGTCTGAGTTGGTTGCTCATTGTACAGTCGTATTCTCAATTCATTGCATTTATATGTGAATGATTCCGAGTTGGAACTCTGGAATTCACTCTCAGAAGTGTGTATATAAGCTCGGGGGACTGAAGAGATTCATAAATTGATGTCCCCTACAGGATTTAGGTCGAAGGCATAACATTTTGTGAATTAGTTCATTCTTTGCCCTTATGGGCCATTTTGATTTAATGTATAGACATTGTAATCAGTTTCTTATAATCAATTCAATACATTCAACTTTTGTATGTTGATCATATAAAGAATAAAATCTAAGTTCATGCCACGGGATGCCTAGAACTTCTACTGATATTAGAACAATCAGCAATAAAATTAACTGGCATAACTAAAAATTATTAACAAATCTTTGTTGATGGGCAAACAAATAGGTCTTGGATGATACAAGCAAACAAATACGATGAGCCATCACAGGAGCACGTGATTATTGTTCTACGTATTTGTTACACTTGTTCTGGCGTTGCAATAGCGAAGAACACAGTGGAAACCAAAATTAACCTGCTTTCACTTAGCAGTGCCTGAAGACTCTGCTGTGGTGGCACCAACGTTAGCATCTCGAGGGCATTGTGATACATATGGCTTGAGCTGCAGCAGAATGGCAGCAGCATGAAAAACATTGTTAAGATGCAAAACATATTAGTTTTTTTTTTATCATATCAATTGAGGGGGAAAAATTAAGATTATTGCGCACTTGAAAAGAAACAGCACAAAAAATTATGGTAGTCATGTGGCAGGGCACAGGATTTGGTTGTTATACCTTAAAATCTGTCAAATCTGGAACCACGTATCGCGGCAACTTCTCATCCATCATAACGTAACCACCTGTAAAGGCATTACAGATTTGGCTTCATAATTAGTAAAATCTGACTAAATTTAATTTCAGATTCTGAACTCACTGTAAGATAGTCAACAATAGTAAATGCATTTTTGAACGTGTTTTCCGTTAATTTAAGCTTAGTCTTTACCCTTTTAAATCACTGAAGCATTAAGATGACTTGTGGCTATGGAGACTAGCAAGGTGAAATTATAATGCAAGTCCACAATTTTTTATGCTCAATTTCCATGGGATAACTAGAGCAATGGTAGTATCAGCCCAAGTATAAAATGAAGAATTATTATAATTTAACCAACTGGATAGGCCGATAGAATACCCTTAGCTCAGATGACTCAAATCTGAATTGGGAACAAAAAAAGATCAAAACTTCAAGAAGTGCAAATGCATATGCCAGTAAGGGTTTTATGATTAAGAAGAGCTATTGAAGTTATGAAGACATTAACCTTTGCGAGTGTGAAAACCAGTGGGCTTGCAGTTCTTTCCCTTGTAGTAATCTCTAGGCCCTCTTTTAGGAGATAATATAAGCAGTGATGAAGTTCTCTTTCTCCGAATTGCCCTAGTCAGTCCTATTATCAATCCCAGAGGCATTTTGTTTCCTTCTGTTATCTTTTGATCTACCTAAAGAGAAATCCACGTAATCAAAATAGAAAACATAAACAGTAGTTCGAACACATGTGCATCCAATCATTCGACATATTTCAGATAAGAGAGATTTGATTGAAAATGAACAAGGATTGAATAAGGCTAGGCGCCATGCTTCAGAGGGACAGATAGAGAAGAAATAATAATAAATAAAAATATCTTGGTCACAGGAATATGCAACTGTCTGGACGTTGAATAATTAGTATGCACAGATTCATGCAATACTTGAGCAAAGCATACACATGACAGCAAATTCATGGATACTCAATGTATTACAAACCGATTCCAAAGGTAGGCAGTCAGCTCTTGAGCTGCCTGAGAGGTCTGCTCGGTCCGCTTTTGAAAGGTCACCTAGTTACTAGGTAAAGTGGACCCTTGACAAACCCACCCAAACAGCCACCTACCACCTAAGCAGCCACTTTGGGCGCTTTTTAAACCTGTGCATATTCAAATCAATCCATAGAAATATTGAAACAATAGATAAGATCAAGAAATACACATTTACAATCTCAGAAAATATTATTTCTCCATAAGGTGGAGATGTCAAAACTGAAGTAGATGCTACTGCATTAGGACTTTCAAATAGATTAAACAAGGATTGCAACAACACATCATAGCTTGCTCAAAATTTCACTTATCAAATTTGACATTATTCTCAAATTACACATTATTTCAGCGCTTCAATTCAGACATCATCTTGATCACCACTAAATCTATGGAAAATTTGACACTAAAAAATATTAGCTCTTATAGTAATCATAGTTGGGGAAATTATTTCTTGATCTTTTGAGGCTATTAAAAGAAAATGACAGCTCAGTGCACGAAGCTCCCACCACTGCAGGCAGGGTGCCGGAGAAGAGTCTATTGTACGCAGCCTTATCCTGCTCTACAAGAGATTGTTTCCGAAACTCGAACCCATGACCGAGGCTATATATTAGAAAATTGGAATTCATACTACACACATAAAATGTCATTATATCAACGGTCGTGTGACCCAGGTCAGACTTTCAACAACAGAACTTCCAATATTTAGGACTCCAGCAGTCTAACTTGCTTGGGAATGTATCCTCTCTCATAACTAAAACCATGAATGCTTTAAGAAAAAAAAAGGAACTTCTACATCCTACTAATCCTAAATACTAGGAGATACAGATGACTTAAGACTAATAAAAGGTTTTATGGAGGTAAAACCCCATTAGTCAGAATATTTTATTCCTCAGTTATCCTAGTCTATTATTTTCAGCTTTTGTAATATCTGTTTCATCAAGTTATCTCCAAATCATAGTTTACACTTTACAGAACATTTGAATTCAACACAATTAGTAGACCAGCATATCTATTGTGGAGAAAATAATAAAACTGTTTGAACTTCATCAAGTATAAGACAGAAATATAAATCCAAGACCCAAAAAAAAAAGTGAAAAATGATAGGAGGGGCAACAACAGAAATCATTAAGTGCAATTGCAGACCAAAATTAAAAAGAGAGAGAACAAAATTACCATCAATATAAAGTAATTTCTTATTGATAATATTAGTTTATCACTGCAAAAACATGAACAAACAATCTGTTAGTTAACAACACATGTATAAATAGTTTATAACTTAATAGTATTATCTTTTACTTATAAAATAATCCTTCATAATTAAATCATATTAACTTAATCCATATAATATCAAACAATTAATATAACATCCCCAATATTGATTTTCTAACTTCCCATCAACCGAGGTCAAATAAAGTTCACTGTCATCTATTGCATGACTAAGCCTTCTTTCCATTTGCTTGACTGAGACTTGCATAGTCCACCACACAACAAATCACTAAATATAAAAAAACTACAATATGTTTTAAATAAAAAAAAAATCATTTTTTCCCCTACTCCTAACAGAAAGCATAGTGCTTCCATACTCCAAAAAAAAAAATCATATAGAGCGTAATTCCTGATTCTAGAAAGACTTGCATTCATTCGCACACAGAAAAAAGACTAAAAAGGAACTAAGAGATAAGCGATTAGTCGATTCATCCTTCACTCAATTGTTCTCTTATAGAATGGTCAACGCATCAACTGTGGACCGAATTCAATTACCAACAAAACAAAAACAGAAACTAAACTAAAATCAACAGTCTGTTAGGCATCAAATAAGATGAGAGAGATAGAATCGGACGCACGACAAGCAGTCGTGATTAGTACGTCGCCAAGAGGGAAACAACATAACTGCAAAATACACACACACAAATAGACATTACTGGAAAGTGGTGGATTGCTGAAGTTGAAGCTGCAATAGATAGCGGTGGATCGAGCAAATGCGAGATCGACGACGACGATTAGGGTTTAACGGAGCGTGGAAACGCAAGGGAGGATCAGAGAAGTGAGGGCCGGAGTGCGCGGCTTTGATATGTGTCGCCAATATGTGCGCGGTCGCGTCTATTATCGCTTGGTTGAGATCGGCCGGACTCGCGAGTTCCGCGGTTCAACCTAACCCGATCGGATCCAAGGAAGCGGGCCCAATCAAGATCAAATGTTGGGCCAAAGTTATTAATCCTCCGGACCAGACCGGCCGGAATTCCCCAAAAATGATATTTAAAATCTAATTATTGTTTAAGATTGGGAATTTAAAAAAAAAACACTAAATTTTAGTGTTCACATTTATCTCTTAATATATATATTTAATATCTAGTGCGGTTGTTGGCACGCGATCGCGTGGGCGACTGAGGCGAAATACGCCTTTGAAGGTGCCTTCAGCTATGGATGAAAGTACCTTCGGCCTCAGTCGCCCACACGGTTGTGACAAGATAATATATATAACTTTATCGACACTCCTGGTCAACAATATCAGTCTCTCCTTTGTCTTTTTAATTTGGTTAAACTAAAGTCTCTTCTTTCATGACTATTTATTTTTATTACAATTCTATCATCTAAATATCAATTCGTCCTAATATAATTCATAGGGTCAAAAAGACGATTCGTTTACCCTTAGTGTCTTCATCAATTTATCCATAAATCAACACAGAAGAGATAAATCATGAGTGTCTACTACTTATTAGTGTAAATGATCAAAGCATAAGGAGTTATACTCGAACACGTCTAGTTTCAACCTCATGATCAATCTCATGTAATAACATCCCATATTTTAACCACTGTCTAGGCCTGAGAGATCTGGAGAATCTGATTCATATGGTAAAAAAAGATTATTCGATTATTCCAACGCCCCTGTTAATCCATTCTTATGTTAATAAAAAAAATCACAGATGACTATTAACAAATATAAGGAAGATATCCGGAGAATCTAATCCATGATCCAAGCCTCCTGTGCTCTTGTTGTACAAGAAAACATCACCTAAATTGTTGCCAGCTAACGACACCAACTCCGCGAGCACCTAATCATTCAGAACGGTGGAGGCCCTTTCACAAGGTCCACTTCTCAATTTTTTTTTTTTTTTTAAAAAAAACGAGAATCCAAGGTAGTAATATATATACCATATACCGGTGAAATGAGAATCCAAAGTAGTAATATATATATTAAACAACAATAATAAATTATTTATCCCATTAAATATATTTTTCTAATTCGATCCTTTACTATATATATTATATTATTATTAATTAAGTGTTTTTTCGAAGTAGTTGTTAAGTTTATTACTATGCTTTATAATATAGTAATTATAATATTTGAAGTGATTATGATTTATTAAGAATAATAATTTAGAAGATTTTACTAATAATAGTTATGACTATACTGCAATAACATTAAAAATTAAAATATTTTCAGATTAAATAATAGGATATAGACATATAGTAAGTTTTTAATATTATATTTTTTTCCCCAAAATAATTTTTTAATAATGGAATTAAAAGACATATTTTTAATAGATAAAAAGTGAAATAAATAAATATATCAATTAAATGGTTCAAATTACTTAAAATAGAATCCTCACGCCACGTGCTGACCTCGAATCCCAGCCTGTTCTACACCTCCTCAATTAACCAAACACCCCTAAATTTATTATCCGCATAACCTATACGGACAGGATTTACCAGGTTAGGTAATGTTAAACTTGGGGCCATTAATTAGGTCCTATAAAGATTTTCTATCAACATCCTAATGTTCATTATTTATGAAAGTTTTTTTTAATAATACATCATAATTAAGTCTCGATTCTATATCTCTAATCTATCACAAGGAAGTCTAACCATGACATTGACACTCTGCTTCAGAGATAAAATTTAGATATTTAATGATTAAATAAGCTGAGTAACGTTGAACCTGACATCACCGGCCCGACCCCACAAAAATTTTCCACCCACCACTAGTGTAAATCGGAAAGTACTCATGACGGACGGCCTAGAAGCCAAGTGTCCCTTAGTTGTGAGTCCTATTTAGAGGAAAAAAATATTACAAATGCGTAAAAAAGATTAATTAAGCTGAGTAACATCGAGCCTTGGTGATCGTCCCTATCTCACAGAAGTTTTCCATTAGGCACCAAAATAAATTGGGAAGCACTCACGGTGGACGATCCAGAAACCCAACATCCCTTAGTTTAGTAACATCGTAACTGAAGAGTCGAAATGTGAATGTCTAGAAGATAATTGAGCGTCTTTGCCGCTATACCATAACCTCGGAGACAAAAAAGAAATTGACTAACCAGCTTGGATAACGTCGAACTTGGGATGACTAGTTCAATCCCACGGAAGTTTTTTACTAGCTAACAGGATCAATCAGAATGCACTCGTAGCGGACAATCCTGAAACTCAAAATTTAGATATTTATAAAAAAAATTAATAAAGACTTAGCTCGGAGATAAAATTTAGGTATTTTAAAAATTTAAGTACGTGGTTAATTTTGTAGTTTAATTACAATGCTATCTGTGTATGTACTGCGTTGATCGCTCATCTATTACCATTTTCTGTGTTTAATATAATGTATCACTTTATATAAAGTAGGGGTAATACCGTCATTTCATGTATTCCTCTTGTTATAACTTTTATTAATAACAAGGTTTTCCCCTTTGGAAATATTATGTAACATTTACAGTTCCGATTCTACCCATCCAAGATAGCATAAATTCCTGTTCTTGTCCACTCGGAGCTCCAAAGTCCACCCACTTTGTTATATATAATTAATTTTCTGTTTAGTTTTGTCAAATTCTGGTTGTCATGGCTCCGGCTCCAGTCCCAGAGCTCTGATCCTTCTACTTTGGCCAACGATCTCCGTCGAAGAGGTTGCTTTCCAGTTTCCAGTGTGCCTCTCATGGTCGTGGGCGACGACTAGGGTAAGTGCATCAACTCTGTGTATTCCTTTGCTGAGCTTGTTTGGTTTTGTATTGTTTTTTTCCCCCTCTTCTATCTCATTTTGGATCTTTTATGCTTGAATTTGTTGATGTATCGGTCCGGAAATGAATTTGTGGAATGTGTTTTAGTTTGGCTGCGAAGTAGCGTATTTTTCATTTGGGATTTGTGGATTTCTTCTCTTATTTTTTTTTTTGGATTTGATGCGCTTCGTAGAGATTGATACTGCGGGATCTGAAGCTAATTTGGCCTCTGGTGATTGGTTTTTGCGCTGGATTTTTTCTATTGGATTGATCTAGAGATTTTGTCTCCATTTCGATGCTCCTTTCGTCTGTTGATTTATGGCGAAGAACAAAGCTCTGTTCCATTTGTTCATGAATCAAATATGATTTATCCTACTTGAGCTCATCAATTATGTTGTTGAGATAAAAGATCTAACTTTTTTTGTGTGTGTTTGATTTCTGTATTTGCTGTATTTGTATAATGTCAACGACGGTTGTCGTTTTGGATTCTTGTGTTTTTTCTCCCCGTTGAATTTGTGTCTGTTGCAATTCCTACTTGATCGTTCTTCCATAAAGATAGTGATTTATGTAGAGGCTGAAAATTTTCCTTTTTCTTATTAGAAAAAAAATCGTATTTTTTTTCTCTGTGGTTGAAAGAAGTTTTTCCCCCTTTTTTTCGTTTGTTCTCAATCTCTTCCGGTAGTTACCTAAAGAAGATTAAATCTTCACTTTTCTGTGCTTGAAAATTTAGATTGTGGTGGTTTTTTGTCACTTCTTCCTGTGGTCTGGTCAATCCCTTCCTGTGGTGATGCCAGGCATTCTGATGGATGGAGTCGCTACAAACGAGGCTTCAACTGAGGTGAATTCTTCTAACATCAAAGAAAACTCATCCTCACCTAGTAAATTGTGTGCTCCTCCGAGCGAGAGGGAAACTCCAAGCAATGCTGAGAATCTCCCAGTTGAGAGTTACAAAGAACCCACAATCGAGCAGTTGTTTGATAATGTACGGGAGTTAGGAAGCTCGAGCGATGGGTCACAGTCTCATCGTAGCTTTGGTTCTGATGGTGAAGAATCTAGGATTGACTCAGAACTGCGCCATCTAGTAGGTGCAGAGATGGATGCCATTAGAGTAATAGAAGAGGAGGAAGACAATAATAATGTGACAACAGAAGTAGAAAATGATTCTGAAGATAAGAGACAAGACAATATCGCTAAGGTTCAATCTCCAAATGTGTCTTCTGGATCATCCAAAAAGCCGAGAATGCCTTTGCACTTGCAGTCTCAGTCTGAATCCAACGTACCCATGAAGAGCAGCATCAGCAACAAAAACACTCCTGAGAAAGATGACCAAAATGGAGCAGCATCTAATGTGAGAGTCAGTCGTACAAAAAAAAAGAGTTCTGAAAGGAGTGAGGTGAAGTTACTCAATGGAACATTGGATTCATCTGAATCTGGTTTAGAAAACCCTGATTTAGGGCCTTTCTACCTTAAGCATGCAAGAGATCTAATTGCTTCTGAGAACCCGCTTAGAGCTTTAAAATATGCACTCCGAGCAGCCAAGTCATTTGAGAAATGTGCTGGTCAGAAGCCAAGCTTGGATTTGGTAATGAGTCTGCATGTTATAGCATCAACTTATTGCAAATTAGGAAAGTTTGCAGAGGCTGTACCTGTTCTTCAAAAATCTATTGAAATTCCAGTGCTTGAAAAAGGCAAAGACCATGCCCTTGCTAAATTTTCTGGTTATATGCAGTTGGGTGATATTTTTGCCATATTAGGCCAGTTAGATAGTTCACTCCAATGCTACTCCACGGGACTTGAAATTCAGAAACAGACACTAGGTGATATGGATCCGCGGGTTGGTGAAACTTGCCGCTATTTAGCTGAAGCTAATGTTCAAGCATTGCAGTTTGATGAGGCAGAAAGACTGTGCCAGATCGCTCTCGACATCCATGGGGAGAAAGGTGA
>JBAMIB010000078.1:904334-924443 GCA_037177415.1 Kaempferia rotunda | reverse complement strand
TAATATATTTCATCGTAAAATTTGAGATATTTGAGGTGTAGGATATTTGATTGATGATGTGGACGTGGGGACCACAAATATTTGGGAGAAATATTTGCTCTCATTGTGGATGCCCTAATTAGGTTAGATAATTTGGTTAGAATACTAAAAGTTCTACTTGACATACTCATTAAATTGTAGATGCAAAACAGTTTTCTTGATATACCCATTTCTTTTTCATTATGGTAAAAAGAGATAGTTTATTGAATTTGACTTTCAATCAACAAATCTCTTTGTGGCCTGCTTCTTATCTTTGTAGTTCAATGGAAACACTTGATCTTACAGTAGAGTGTTTGAATAAAGTGTTGAAATAGTACATTGGCTACATTAGCTTGTTATATAATTGCATTCAATTATTTCAAATCCTGTATACTTCCATATTCTTCATTTAGTTTTAGCTGTGTTTGTGCTGCTATACGTCAGCTATTCATGGTATCAGTTGCTCTGTTCATTGATTCATCGTTCAACATTATATGCTACTATTTTGCATTTTATTTGCTTGTACTTTTCCTTTATCTGGTGTGTTTTGCCAAATGGCATCTCAATACTGAAGTAATCAATTTAATGGCCCTTTTGGTCAGACCTAGAAGCTGCTGCAAGCAATGAGGTTCCTAAACGGCATCAGCATTGGAGTTCAGACACTGTTAAAATTCCAGAACGTCAATCATCTAACCTCAGTACATCAAGTGCGCCTAAGAATACATTTGAAATTACTTCTAGATGCACATTCAGTAAACCTGATTTAAAGGCTGCCGGAGGTACTCAAAAGGGACGGATTGGTGAGATTAAGCGATCTGTATTGTCTAATTTTATTTCATATTTCGAATAATTTTGTTTGACTAGATGCTGTTCTAAAATGCAGTTCCACCATCACAGAAACCTGCAACCACTTCACTACGAATTGACAGATTTTTGCGCCCTTTCACTCTGAAAGCCGTGCAAGAGCTGCTTGCAAAAACTGGAACAGTTTGCAGTTTCTGGATGGACCGCATTAAGACCCACTGCTATGTCACTGTATGTTCATGCTATGCTATGTGTCCTTAGCTCCACTTTTCCTTGTGTAATGTAACCTTGTTTTTTGGGGGTTTGCCATGTTTTGTGGCAAGTTTCTTCTTATTGAATTTGATTAGTATTGTAATTGTTCTTTATATCTAATTTACTTACAGATAATCTTACATTTTAAAATTTAAAAATGTAGGAATTAATATCATCCTATTATAACAATATGGAGATGTAGATTTATGAATGTTCAATATCTATCCTGTAAATTTTTTAGAAAAAAAATTAATCTGTTGTTTGATTCATTATGTCTTGACTAGGCCTCTATGGTCCATTTATTGATCAACACCCAGGCAGATTTCCAACTTTTTGTGCAGTCTAAGCTGGACTTAGTATGGCTGTTTGTTTTTGGTCACGTGTTTTAATTCTCTACTTGGAGATAACCAGACCAAGAATTCACTATAGGATGATGTTACATACATGCTTAGATAGTAGCACATGCAGATTTGGCTTAATCGCCCAGGTCTAGACTGAAGAATGATTTTAATGCTTTATCAACCATAATATGCTTTTGATTGGTAGTTGGTAGGAAAGAAAGTGAAACTTCTTTAGTCACAAGGAGGATTTCATATGGAGAGTTTAGTGGAACCTTCAAAGTGTTTTGTTGAATGACGTGATTATGGAACTTACTAATGATAGAATGCAACCAAGTTAGAGTTTGATGCCTGATGCAACTGAGTATAGAGTTCAATACTCAATAAAACCAAGTTTCATACTTGCATTTCTCTGTTGATTTCCATTTTTTTTTCTTTTCTTCCTTGTTCTTTGGATTCCTTATACTGTCATCAAATATTGAAGTGGGAAGGAGAAGATGAAAGGAGTGAGGATAATTAAAAAATTTGAGGAGGTATAGTTTGCTTCAAATAAGTAATCATGCATATTCCTCGACCAGCTTCATAAGAAACCAGCTTCATTATTTTTCCAAGTGATGAAAATGGAATGTTTTCTCCAATTGGATGTCAACTTTTACAAAGCCTTGCCGGTTTTGTTTTGCAGTATTCTTCAATCGAGGAAGCCACTTCAACTCGCAATGCTGTTTACAATCTGCAGTGGCCTCCAAATGGTGGGAATCTTTTGGTTGCGGAGTTTGTTGATCCCCAAGAAGTCAAGGCACGAACTGAGGCACCGACACATGCCCCAGCTTCAAACCCAAACACACCCAAGGCTACAAACTTTCAGCAACTTCAAGCTGCTCAACCTCCAGCTCATCAGCATTCTCTGAAACAACACCAGCCATTCCCTCCCATCACAAGACAACCTGATCCACAGCCTGTAAGAGAGCGACTTCCCCCACCTCCTCCACCTCCAAGGGAACCCTACCCACCTGCTCTGACACTCGATGATCTGTTTAAGAAGACAAAGGCTACCCCAAGAATCTATTATCTGCCCTTGACTAAAGAAGAGGTGGCAGCAAAGCTTGCAGCACGTGGTAAAAACACCAAGAACTAGCAAGTTCAACTCCACGCTACATTGAAAATATATTTATGATGGGCGTTTATGTAGTTGACAGGGATTTTTGATGCTTTTGTTCGAACACATTTTTCAGTGACAGAACAAGGGGTGAATCGAGGGCTGTGTTTAAGATTGATTAGTTAGTTGTGTTGTCTAGTAACTCCAGGTACTAACCAGCAGGAGAGTAAACTCTGTAGGTATCAAAATCTTGTTATCTTTTGATTGCCAGAAAGAAACACCTGGTGGATGTAATCAGCAGTGGCTATTCATGATCTTCCAAATAGCTACATGTTTAACCAAGAAAAGGTTTTGAATGGTTGATTTTTCATGTGTGATGATGAAGAGGTGATCAACCTTTAACCAGGTTCACTGTGTTTCAATGTTTCTAAATATTCGAGTAGTTGATATAAACTGGTGTAGTAGAAAAAGTTGGAGGTCAGTAACAATGTAGCCCATTGGGTACATAGTAACGAACTTATTCCTTCCTCTATTGCAGCTCGTTGACAAAAATCCAATGGCTTACCAAAAGCACAAGGTGTATTCATAATTATAATATCGGAGGATTCTATCATTCTGTTTGTTATCATTTTTATAATAGGCATTCAAATCATACAACCGAATAATCACGGTGGAATTTTGTCCACCAACATCATTCTGTTTATTAAGTTAGCATCTGTTGTTCATGTAGTTTTTAGTAGGATGCAATTTAAAGGAATAAAGTATTCAGAGGAGGAGATTTTATGCCTCTTTAATATATCATTTGGTGAAGGCTCTTGTGATGAACGCTGCACCTGCAAATTCGACTGATATTTAATGGCAATAAAGGATCTGATACGATAGACGTTAGTGAACATTTTTGACCAAAGTGTCTTAAGGAGAAAAAAGGATGGGACTAATAATGTATAAAATCATAAAAAATAAATTCCAGCGTACAAATAGTAGCAATAAGTGGAAAATGAATTTAGAAGATATAGTCTCTAGTATATGTTTCGAGAAAATGAATTTAGACGATATGGACATTTAAAAACTAGTAGTTAAAAAACAGTAAAAAAAAACTCTAATTATTACAATAAAAATAACTTAATCGATTTAGTGTAACCTTAAATGATAGCAATAGTTTACGTAGAACACATGGGTGATGAAGCTAAAATTACACACAAAAAATTAAGCAACAAGATTTATGAGGAAGAACATAAAAAAATAAAATTGAAGAAAAAAAAGACTTAGAGAGAAACAAAAGATGCAATAGAACAACATTTACCAGGAAAAGCTCAAAAAATGAGGGAAAAACAGGCAGATGAGAGGGAAATATCAGTGTGGCATCTAAAATTTAAAGAGTAGAAACAACAATCAACATCATAATCATCACCGTCAGGTCATAGATGCTCTGCTCGATAAAGTATTATAGATTACAAAAGAATGTTATCAAATTTCCCTCAAAATTATCCAGAAATAATGAAATACCGACCATGATGGCCAATTCATACCAGTAGTGTAGCCTCGCTACAAAAACAACTCTACCACAATGGCTCATTCATTGTTTGATAGCTACATAATTGTGCAATCATTAAACTACAATCTATTGACATATGCCATCAAAATGGAATGGAATCGCTCAAAAACACCATGATGCCAAAATAAATGGTGAGCAGCAGGAACAAATTTGCATATTCCAGACAAAGATTGATCTTAATCAACATAATCGAACGTAATAAAGTATGTCTCTTTGCTACCAAAGCCACAATAGAAACTATAAATAAAAATAAGTTTATCAATATGATTAAAAGTTCATGCAAAAAGAACTAGCAAGCCAAGCAAGATTGGAACTTTCCTATGAAAGACGAGCTCTAGCGGTAGGACTTCTGGAACCGAGCACGAGCACCACGGCCACCGAACTTCTTTGGCTCGCACCGGCGTGGGTCGGCGACGAGGAGGGTGCGATCGTAGCGGACGAGGATATCCTTGATTTCCTGCTTGGACTGCTCGTCGACGTACTTCTGGTGGTAAGCGACGAGGGCCTTGGCGATGCTCTGGCGGATAGCATATATCTGGGAGGTCTTTCCGCCCCCACGGACGCGGATGCGGATATCGACGCCCATGAAGCGCTGCCGGCCGAGGAGGAGGATGGGCTCGAAGGCCTTCAGGCGGAGGATCTCCGGCTTCACCAGCTCGATAGGCACGCCGTTCACCTTGATCAGTCCACGTCCGCGCTTGCAGTGCGCCACCGCCACCGCTGTCTTCTTTCTGCCGAAGCACTGCACCGACTCCGCCGCTGGGGTCGCCATGGTCGCCGCCCGAGCACGAGGAGAATAGGCGAGATGAAACCCTAGGCTCGGGTATCTATCGGGTTATATAGTGGACAGGACCGGCAATTGGGAAGCGGTTGTGTCTCAGTTCGGTCCGGTCCGGTCCGGTCCGATTTAATAAAATTCACGGTCCGGCTAACCTTTTAAACGTTGACAGAGCAAATAACTGAACATTTTTATACAGAAATATAAATAGATAGAGATCTTCATGCACTTAACGAATGAATTAATCTAAAAATATTGAAAAATATTGGCTTGATGGAAGCATCCAAAGTATGCTATTATTTTATAATTATATTCATGATACATATCCAATTTTCCTCTGGAGTCGCAACTTAAACACATGCATATCTCGACGTAATTCAGCGCTAAGACTGTCAGAGGCATGAATCGTTGGTGCTTCTGGGCTTTATGTATGCAAGCATAGGTTCAAGCTTAAGGTTTGTGAGCTGAACAGTGACGACATTAGCCTCTTCTCCTTCCTTCAGCCTCCACTCGAACTCCTGCACGAAACGCGCGATGGCTGTGCATGCAATCAACGATGCCTGCAGAGATCCGGCACAAACCCTCTTTCCAGCTCCAAAGGCCATTGTCTTGTACATGTCCATTTGCTCATATTTGCTGTCTATGAACCTCTCAGGCTTCCATTCATCAGGTTCATCCCATTGCGTCTTGTCCATATTGCATCCGTAGAGATTGATGGCAATCTGTGGTTTGGAAGTATTATGAAGAGCTCTGTTGAGTGATAAAGCAAAGTGATAATTTAAAGGATTCATAAGGGAATTTTCATCACCTCTGATCCCGCAAGGATGTTGAATCCTCCGATCTGGGTATCTTCATGGGCATACCGGAGAGGTACTATAGGAACAGGGGAATGACGTCTTAGGGTCTCATGGAACACACAGTTCAAGTAGGGCATCCGTGACAAATGCTCATCGTTAACCTTTTCAGACCTACATACTTGTTGAATTTCCCGGTAGAGACGTTCCTGTAGAGAATTAATCTCATGATCAAGTGCTAGTGATTCATACATTGCCCAAAAAAAGGGTGAGGGGCATGATTCTTCAATACCTGTTTATTTGGATTCTTAGATAACTCAAACATAGCCCATTCCGTTGTGACTAAAGTTGTATCGGATGCCTCAATTACAGCTTCCCATACTAATGACATTATCTCTTCGTCAGTCAAAGTGCTCTGAGACAGCAGAAAGTCCAGATAGCAGCTTATCTCCTACAGTTTGAATATTCAGATTCTGTGACATTTGATTTCCAAAAAAAATATAGTCACAAAAATTTTGTCTACAAAATAGAAATAGATGAGCAGGACCTCTTTGGATTGTCTACTGTTCTTTCTTTTTGTAATCAGAACCTGCATCACTGCCGCTCTGCGCATAAGCATTCTCTTCAGCTTAATTTCAAAGCTTCGATTAGGGACCCATCTCAAGTAAGGGAAAAAGTCCCTCCAGTCCACCTCTATGGCACCCATCATAGGGTCCACCACCAACACATTGAATATTTCTTCCTTTGAAAGTTCCTTCCCAAGTTCCTCTACATAAATGGATTCTGGTTCCAGGTTCAAAGCCTGCAAAATTTTTGGTTAATACAGCAAAGACCTTTCTCTTATATTTAACATATAGCATATCCTATGCAAATACCAAAGTAGCAGACACACTGGGAGATATGAGAGAGATGTGGCAGCTAGGTTCCAGATTGGCTTGCAGAAATTCCAATACTATTACTTTTGCATGGTGACATTTAAGTTTTCGATTGGTTTGCAGTCATATTGGCCTCAAAATTGTAAATAAGAATGCCCATACTCAATCATAAATTCATAAATATGTTTGTAGTAACCAGATACAATTTTAAGACTTCCAATCTTACTACGGGCTTGCAGGAATTCTAATACTCTTATGGATAAGAATAAATTACTAGCACAACATTCATAAATATAATAGTAGTGATCAGTGACTGCACATGTTACATCAGAAATGCATAGGCCTTTTACATTTCTCAAAATAACAAAACAACCAGAAGGACTTACTTGTTTCATGGCTAATCGGAATAACTCAGTCTGAAATGGCTTTCTGAGGTTTACCACATCATTAGGGTTTTCTTTCAAATCCGAATACAGAAGTTTTACCACATTATCAATCAGTGTCTCCCTGATACCGCAATTTTGCTTCTGAAGTTTGATAAAATAAAAATTTAGAGTGCATCGCTACTAAACAGAGAATTAGAAATTATCCTTTGATAATTTTGGCTTGTATACCTGAGCATTTGCACCTAACAAACTAGTCATTATGTAGCGTTTCACCATTTTGTGGAACTCTCCATAGTCACTCATAGCAACCATACGTTTATTTGAAGTGAGCAATGTCAATGCCTTTGACAATTTCCGATTTGAGATGGATGAATATTTTGCCACCATTGCCTGAGAAGAATTCATAAAACAGTTCGGGGGTACTATAACTGGCAAGAAGAAACAAACTTAGTTAAGCAATGAAGAAAATCTAAGAAAGACAAGGTTTTACAAATTGTGCCCTTTTATGCGTGCAGGCATATCCATACCTAGGACCCAAATCCCATTTATCAGTAAAACATACTGTCAATGTTAACCTGACATTCCGGGGTAATGGAAATGTCATTAATCAGTGCCTCACCATTCCTAGCTATAGGAGTAATATATCTGCATACCCTCAGTACCAAATGCATCAATTAGCAAAATCTATTCTTATGAAATTGACCATCCGTATATTCTCTTGTGCTCGGCAGCATACATCTTGAAATCACTTATATGCTGACTATAAATCTCTCAAATTAGTTTGATTTTATTTCTCTCAAATTAGTCTATTGCTTTGACATTCCTTATGTCTACACATTTGACATCAATATTAATTTGATAAGATTAATCCTAGTTTTCTCCAACTAGGTATACACAATATAATTATGATAGACTTAAAAATATTGGTAAGGATCACAAATTTTTCTATTACAATTTGATTGTGGAACAAAAAAACACCTGAACTCCTCAGTAACAATTTTTTAATCATAGGATGGACCATCATAACTAATCAAGATATACCAACAAGATTGAAGTGGGTATGCACGACATGGAGAAAATACGAAAACAATTGAGCAAACGTTGTGTCAATTTCTTTTCAGTGTCAAAAAAAAAAGAAAAAAAAAGGCTCAGAGCTAAGAAATTATTACTTAGATGAGTAAATAAATAAATAAGGACTGTGTGTCAATTTCTTTTCAGTGTCAATAAAAAATAAATAAATAAGGACTGTGTGTCAATCTCTAAAAAAAAAGAAAATAGCCTCAGAGCTAAGAAATTATCATTTAGATGAGTAAATAAATGAATAAGGACCATGTCATTTTGTCACCTTGATTATTACTTAGATCAGCTAAACATCATAAGGAATAAGATTGTTAGATAACTAATTGAATCTTACCAAGAGATAACCAAAAAGGGAGTTTATACACAATATTTAATCACAAACAATCTTGTACCGTTATTTTGAAACTTCTATAAAATCAATTTTTCATTATAGTAAAAGGTGATTATGTTCACCCCACATGCCCCTCACAGCTCATCCCCAAGTTATGTGAAGGGAGGTAAATCACGGGTCAGCTTATAGCCGATCGCCATGTTAGCTAAGAGGTGGGAGGAGTTTTTTTTCCCCGAGGGTATGTGCCCATCGGAAATTGATCCCTTAGCAAGTCTGACACCCTCTAGTAAATCTTTCATGGTGCCATGGAAGGTCGACTTTTACCCGACAATCTACTTGAAAGATCAATTTCTCAGGTATGTTTAAAGGATAAAAAGGTGGGTGGATGAATAAGCATGAGTGGATGGAAAAACAAAAACAACAATCAAACTTATCCCACCAGGCGAGGTCGGCTATATGGATCATTTTACGAATTTGAGTTATATCTCCTACTATATCATCATCTATACTTAAATAAATTGTATCTTATTTTATTATTGCTAACTAAGCCTTTTTTGGTCTTTCTCTTTCTCGTTTGATGTGTATATTTGTCACATGAGTGGATGGAAAAATGGAAGAAAAAAAATTTAGATAATTTCCATCCATTCTTGTTTATCAATCCATTCACTTTTCCATTTATTTTAGAGTAAACTGACCCTCAAAGATACGATGCACATGATCCCACTTCAAACAACCTCCAAATTGTTATTCCCCCATGTGGGGTGGTGATCTGCTCTAGAGGTTGACTTTTTCACTGAAGATGCGTCACAAAAGTAACACCCAGGTCAAATATTCTCTCCTATACTAGGTTTGACAGGGACAAAGAAGAATTCAACTTCAAATGGAGGCAGATTCATCAAGCAAATCAATGAAATCTCCGATATTTAATACAGAATACTTCGATCATTAACTCCTATTTAGTTTATACAAGTTAACTCCATCAAATAATCCTGCCGCATATGTCTATCACCTGTCACTTCAAACTCCCAACAAGATTTCTAAGCTAGCATACGAACTCAAAACCTCAGGAGCGAAGAATAGTTTACTTAAGTAAGTACCTCTTTGGCAACCCCAGTCGAATTTAGGACCACCATTGTGGAAGCGCCCGTCTTGATGGTATAAATCGGGCCATAAATCTGCGCCCATTTCATGAACGTCAGGTGAGGTTTCTTGTCCTTCAGCTGGAGCAAATTCCCAATCAAGGGAACTCCGGGGACAGCTACACAGCCACACATCTCCGAATCAATCCACAAATACAAACGAGCGCATGCAAAAGAAGGAAAAAAAAATGGTAAAAGAGTGGAGAGGGTTAAGTTCATACCCGGCGGAAGATTGGAAACGCGACTGCGGCGGAGGAACTTGATGAGGATGAAGACGGTGAAGAAGGCGGCAGCGACACTGGCGAAGGCTGTGGAAGTCATGGCTCCAGCGACGATTTCGAAGTGGGGTTGTTGTCCCAATCCTGCTTGCTCGACTGTTTATTACGTAGGGATGGGGCGGGTTCAGGACCCCAGCGGGGGAAAAATCCGGAAATGGGATGGATTTAGCCTTAGGGAATATTATCGGATTAAGATTCACATTCGGTGATTTGAAAAAATTCGGAAAGTAGATTTAAGACGGGTATAGAAATGATATCCTCGTCCTGAAGATAATCCGTTGATAATAATAATAATAATAGCTTAAATTTATATTTAAAAATTAGCTCATAAATCTTAAATCGTATTCAATGTCTAACTTTTAAATATAAAAAATAAAATTATTAATTTATACATAGAGAGCTAAATTAAGCTACTATTTATTTTATTTAATAAAATATTTCAATCATTAATTGATTATTATTTAATTATTTATTTAGAAATATAATTTAAATTATTTTAAAATAAAATATTAATCTTCTAAAAATAATATTAATATTCTTTTTCTTTAAGAAAATCAAGATCATCAATCTCCTCCGACGATATCGCCTCTTTCCTTCATCTCACTCACTCATCACTATACCCTTTTCATGTCGTCTTTTGGGCTAAGCCCTCACCAGCGAAGGTATATATAGTCTTAAACATGACCACCTTTGGCTGTGGCTATCCCGACTGGATCGACGTGTCCTCCAGCCTCTACATCGGTAGATTTTCTGAAAAATATGTGTTTTCTAAAAATAGTGTTTCATATGTATTTTCCAACTCTATTATCTAAAAAAAGATAGTATTTTCTGAAAAAATAGAGAATGTCTAAAAATCATTTTCTATTTTTTAGAAAATATGTATTTTCTAGAAAATGAAAACAGGAATAACCAAACACATCCTTAGTTTTTTTAACTCGATTTTCAGCCTTTGTAAGTCAAGTTGCAGATTACTATATATATATAGAGGATTGTTACTGTGTGCGTCGCATAGTACGCTACTGTGTGCGCGTGCACAATAACAACGTAATTTTTTCTTTTTTAATTTAATTAAAAACTTTAATATTTATTTAAATATAAATTTTAAATACACTATTATATCCATAAATCTTTAAAATTGGCTCATTTTTAATTTTTCTTTCAACTTAACACTATAACCCAATTAGAAAATGTGCACCCTAGGGGTAAAATCTTAAAATTTTACCGCTTGAACAATATAAACCAATTGGGAAGTTTGAACCGTAGGGGTAAAGAGTTTTAATTTTTTTTTTAAAGATTTTACCTAAAAAAATTAAAAATGAATTAATTTTAAAAATTTACGAGTATAATAATATATTTAATATTTATATTTAAATAAATATTAAATTTTTATTAAAAAAATGAAATGTATCATTGTTACAGTGCGCGTCGCGCACAGTTATATACTGTGCCGACGCACACTGTATCAAAATATATATATATATATATATATATACTATACACGACAAGCTTATATCATTGTATGGCGTTGGCAAGTCAATTTCTTTGTATAAAATTATTCCTTTTAATCTCTCTGCCCTTTTGCCTTTATTCAAAAAGTGTGGCTTGACTTTTAAGGTACACGCAAGATGCGTCAGGCATCCTAACATTTCTAACAACATGTATCTATAAACTCAAGACAAAACATGTATCTTAATTCCATTTGTTAAAAAGGTTCGAATATATAGCCAATTACCTCCTGTGAATTATTCAAATTGATCAGAAACAAAGCCATTAGAAAATTTTGATTGTCCATATACATAGACACTTGACTACTTAAGGACGCGGTCGCAGTTCACTAAGCAACCCACAGATCAAAATCTGCGTTAGTTTTGTAGCATCATCAATATTTTGCATACAAACGCACCTATGAGATTATCATATAAATTCTGTAACCGATCGGGCTAAATGAAATGGCATAGTTCTGCAGACATAAACTTCAAATTTTAGTACATTTCCTGAGCCAATTGTACTTGGCCAGGAGATTGGGGTGACTATTGGAAAAGTAGCATTGTACAAGTCAGTTTTGGATTGGTACATCGGGATTAAATCTTCAATTTTTGTTTGTAAAAGGCAGAGACATACTTCTAGTATCTCTACAATGGTTTCAAGGTATTTCAATTCTTCCTTTCAAACTCAAAACTCTGGTTAACACACTAAGAAACATTTTTCCTTCAAGAATAGAATTTTCAGTTGTCATTGTTGCTCGCAAACAGACATCTGACGACATGATTTCCCGGTCCTCTATTTTCTTTGCATTTAGGTTTTGTTGTTCAGCAAGAGTTCCATAAATCTGTTCAAACGGAAACTAGAAAGGTGGCCGTATTCTGTTCTGTAAAGGCCTTGCAATGAGCCCATCAGTGACCCAACCACTTTGCAGTCCATCAGATTTTACATGTCCATACTCCCTTTGAACGTAATCTAAGGATATATGCAACCTTCCTCCTGGCCTGCAGTCATCAGCAATACTTCTTGATTCGATGTCCACATTTTTTTCTAGCCAGTACAAGTAGTTAACATGAAAAATAGACTTCAACATGTCATCTGGCGAACAACTTTCCTTGAGAATTATCTGCAGTGGTTAAAATTATTGATTAACTTGATGGATCAATGCATCAAAGAAAAAATTTATAAATAGACTGTTGTTTTACTCACACAAAATTTTCCTTTGTTTTCTGTAAGCAGATAGCCTTCGTTTCTGAATAGATCAAAAAGCGCAAAGGCATCTTCTTTATTGTTTACCAATTCACTAAGCTTAAATCCCATCTGCAACCTATGGCCAATCTCAGCTGCTGCATCTTTAGCCTCTGATGATAGTACCTGACAACATTTTGGAATACTTGAGCTCCAAATGGAACATGAAATCATAAGGGTAGATTTATTGTAAGAAAGAGCCGTGTTGACAACTTCATGGATGATATTTCATATAAATAACTTCCAGCCCAACTATCTGAAATTAGGTGTTTCATTTACAATGAGTTGGATGATTGGAAAAATGTACACTTCTTTGGTTGTAGGGGGTTAGGGAAATGCGGAAGTTGGTTTGGTTACGCCTAATTAGAAATTTCAGTTTTTCCAGGACTAATTTAATGCTGTGTTTTTGCTCATTGGCTGAATGAAGATATATAAGAAAGCAAGTTGCTGATTGTACTTGTAATTGTTGTGTTTAAGTGATGCCTCTGAAAGTAAAGAAACAATATTGTTTAACATTAGTATCAAAGATGAAGCAAGTGGTTTTTTTAGAAACATCCTTTAGAGGAAAAAATGGTTGGCTGTGACTCTGTGAGTCAATGTGTCTATAATTCCCCTCAATCATAGAGTTAACTACAGCTGGCTTTGCAGCTTTTTGGTCCCAGGGGAAGTAATAGTAGCAATTGCATGCTTGGAGACATCTAAACTCTGTGAAGGTATTGGATATGCCGTAGAAAACGGATTTGACAACTTCAGACTGTTTTTGATTCACTATTTCCCATTTACTTCTTTGATTACATTTCCCTCTGTTTTTCTATAATCTAGCAAATAATGTTGTTGGAATATGGGCTGGTGTTAAAGCATCTTTAAAATAAAATAAACTTACTCTTTGTATTTTTCTGTCAGGAAATTGCATGCTTGGGAAAAATGGTTCTACATCATTAACCTCTTTTACAGGAGGAATTTCCCCACTTAATAGATATTCGCTAAAAACCAGACCTGTTGAACGTTCAAATGAAATTTGAAAGAGTTGCAATATAAGGTAACTTAATCAAAAGAACTAAAGGAAGAATGTGGATAAGTTACCAAATAAGTCAGTAGAACAAGAAAATTCCAGCCAACATGAAATAACACTAAAAGGAAGTTTAAAAAGGACAAAACAAAATTCATAAAAAATAACTTTTCCGTCCAACATGAAGTACAAGAATTAGGGGTTGCGCTTGAGGTTAGTGCAATAACATTCCAGCCAACATGAAATAACACAAAGGAAGTTTAAAAGGGACAAAACAAAATTCATAAGAAATAACTTTTGCAGCTAATTTATGTCCAACAAAGAAAAAGCTGCAGAAATGAAACATTAACTGAGGTGTGTTTGCTTATGAAAACTGGGAACAAATTGCTATAGTATTTTTTTTCTAGTAGATCAAGCATCTTTTGTGTCAGTACAAAAAAAATACTGTGGAGAAAGTCAAAAAAATTGATGATGACAAACGTGTTTCTTTATTGTACTTTTCAATTACAAATACAAAATCAAACACACTAGAGAATGGGAATACAAATACAAAACCTTTAATGTGATTTGACAATGAGCTTCTAATCAACACGTTATCTAAACGTATCAAAATATAAGCCCTGAAGCCAAATGTGCAATTTCAATGTTTGAGATGCTTCGTTTAGTCCAAGTGCACAAAAACTATTACAATGGAAAAGTTAGACAAGCAGGAAAAAAAATTGAAAATTCCACAATATGCCACAAATGGAAAATGAATCACATGGACAGTCAAGAACTTACATGCACGATAAGGATTAAAAGTTCTTATCTGAATCGATTGATAAGACTTGACGTTGCAGTACATATGGAGTCCTGTCACTGCAGTGAAAGAAGCAAGAGCTAATGGAGTTGATGAGCCAATATAGTTACCCAGGGCTATTCCAAGCATTATCCCAATAAATTTGCTCACCATTCCTTGAGCTTCTCCTTTTGCAATAACCTAAAATCAAGATTAAAACTACCAAGTGAATATGCATACGCACAGATGATAATGCAGACATCAAATTTTTAAAATCTCTAACACACAACATGTGTGATATGATATTCAGCTATGGATAAACATATCCTCCTTATTGTAACCTAGTTACAATTTAAATTTTTTGTATAGATCATAGGAGCATAAACAATATAAAAAATCCATAAAAGTATGTTTGCAAATACTATAATGATAAACAACAAAATTCAAAACAAGATAGATTTTTTTCACTGGAATTTATGAGAAAGTAGAAATGTAGAACCCATGCATAAGCCTAAGCTTTAAATATTTAATATTCTTTAGGAATGGATTTTTCAAATTCATGTCATCTAGTCATCAAATTCTTACCCTCTCCATATAAGAAAAGTTGTGGTTCATTAATCTCTACTATTAAGTGTTGATTTACATGTCTAGATCTTCAGAGTGTGATTTTTACCACTAGATCTATGCTCAGCTGAATCTAAGCATAACTTCTTGGTGTTACAAACCATTAGTCAACGTTGTTAAAGACAGTAGGTGAGTTAAGATGCCTGCATCTTATTACAAGTGCTTGCCCAAGCAAAGCAACGCCTCGACATTTGAAGAATTAAGGAAATTTTCCTATGCTCGTAAAAAAATCAACTAAATATTATAAAATATGTACTTGTACCAAACAATTATAATTATTCATGAAAATAAAACTGCATAAGGCCTCTGAAATTATATAAGCATATTATTAAAAAAATCATTACTAATTCTGATTAATAAAACATTTGTGTGGACTGATTAGCCAAATGACTAATATTGAGCTATATAAAAAGAAATCATTTTAGTTAATGCATGTTCTTAAAAACATATATATATATATATACACACGAGATTTTTACCCTACACACCCATGGTGCGCGATCATCGTAGGTGACACACTGCATGAGAGGCGCCTCCCATTGCATAGAAGGTGCCTCCCATAGTGTGTCGCCCACAGTGATCGCGCACCGTGGGTATGCAGCATATATATATATATATATGCTCCATGTGTAGAACACATGGACCACATTTCCAAAGAAGTGTTGCATTAGTACATACACTTATAAGGAAAGTATTTCCATATAGTACATGAAAAACATGATTCTTATGATAGTGACAAAAAGGTCAGTTATTACAATTAATTTATCACCCACAAAGTGGAAAGTGAATGATACTTGTGTGTGCCACTTACAAATTTATGTCATTTAATCAATTTTAAGTTCACAGCAATGATGTCAAAATTTTAAACTGATTTTATCTAGTTTTGGTCTACTATCTTAGAAAGCACAGACCCTGAATAGTTGGGACTCAGCTTTATGATACAATTTATGTATCATAAATTATACTAGGGCTAACCATAGATTAGATTCGCTAATCATAAACATGAAGAAAGAGCTAAGTGGTTGAACTAGTGATAGTATTATATACTAACTATTCTGAGCAATATGGAGAGAATAGAGAAAATGATGAATCCTAAACAACATCTTGTGGAATGTGTCAAATGATAAAGGAAGTGATACAAGATAGATGACACTAACAAACTAGACATTCTGATAGGGTATTCCTTGTTCAGTCCTTGCCTACAAAAATGTGAACCCCCATGTTTAAACTAAATTTTTGGATTAAGTGACAGCTACTTTAAGTTGGATGCAAAATCTGCTATCCAAAATTTGCCTATTAAACTTGGTGAAAAGGAATAAAGAAACGATTCTTGTGAAGAAAATTTTGATGTCCATTTCAATAGACATATAAGTATCAACAAGCATGACTCGTATAAGGATGGAGTTGAGTATAGAACATAGAGATGCATCATACCTCAGCAAAATTTCTTTGCACAGCAAAACCAGCATAGAAACAGCTTCTGGTAGCAGCCTGTCAATCGCAACCACCGCTTCAGTGAGAAGATAAATTACAAAAATGCAATGTAAACCTAGACTAACATTATCTATTTAAATGAAAATCTCCAGCACAATGATACTACGTATGAAATTGAATTTAATAAAATGCATTTCAAGAGTATAGAAAGGGATCATTATTACATGAATAAATTTTAAACAATTAATGGCGGTTGATTGGAGACATCTGAGGTGTAGATACTTGATCAGAGAAGGGGGGAAATTTAAAAAGAGATGGTTTCTACAATGCAAGCGTTAGGTTATGGAGCTTGCAATCAAACCCATAGGCATTCTTGCACACAATACAGTGATGAACAACAAACATGATCCCTTCATTTTGACAGCCATGGTTAGAAAAACAAACATTACGTCCCTTCATTTTGGCATATGCTATGCATAAACGACTTCACAGATTATTTTGCGGTAGCAACTAAAATTAATCCCTCCCTCCCCTCTCTTCTCTAGTTTTTTGACGTAGATGCAGGATCAAACATAGTATTTTTAATAATTCATCTTGATTGCATCAATCCTACCTGATCAGAAATATAATTATGAATTGTTTATTTTCCTTGGTTCATCTTGAGTACTACGCAAGAGTGGATCTAGAATACAACATTTAATTGTAGAATAGCATAACCAAATGCATAGCCAAATGGAATAATCAACAGATACACAGTTTAGAACATTATGAAAAAAACAAAATTGGATGTGCAGAAGTACCTGAATCAGAGAAGCTGCAGAACGGCCAGCCCCAGCTGTAGCACCTATCAAAACAAAAAATTGAGGAAATGCAGGAGTAATGATTTCCAACCCATATGCCAGATTTTCCAAAAGATCAGCAAACAGCCTCCATCCCTTTGGATTAACATCAAAGTGGCGGCCAAATTTTGATAATAATATTTTGCTAAGATAGCCTATTCCATCCTTGAGTACCCAATTTACAGCAGCTGCAGTTGGAATTGCACCTTTTCCCAATCCAATTGCATAAAGTAAAGCCTTAAAGGATAAACATGTAGTCAGGACTCAGTATTAATCTACAATATGCATTTTAAGCAAAGTGTATATGCAAGATCACCAAATCAAAAAAAAAAAAAAAAAAAGGAAATATAAGTTATATAAGTCATGGAGTAATGAGTTTGATGTTTTTTACACTGAATTGTGCTTTGAGACAAATAGGACAAATATGGAAAAGCTTATGCAAGATAGAATATGGAAATTACTGTTAAAACTAGATATACATAGTCTATAGGCTGGAAATTTTGAAGGGCAAAGGACTATGGTTAATCTAACCAAATTTATACTAGGAGATAATGGAAGATGCAAATTATTAGCAACAATTTCACCTCTAATAATCGCTAAATTATGGAGAGTTAGGTCTTATCTTTGAACAATGATCTTAAAATAGAAGATAATCTACCAAGCTAATCCATTTCTAGTCTTTACCGGTCTGAATTTACAAGCAAAAGGAAAACAAAAGTATGAATAAGAGAATCCATGATTCCTAACTATTTGGAGTTAGCAAAATGAATTTTATCTTGTCAATGAATTCTAAGGCTATTGTAAAACAAACATCTTCTATTGCCAACTTTAACTTTCATTGACCTCTATCTAGTAACATGATTGTTTCAGTTAACTTGTCTAATTGTCTAATCTTTGGGTCATCCTTCAGAAGTTCATAAGCACCAAATCAGGAAGGAAATAGTTCCTAGAATGATCATCATCAATCTATGTGAGTTTCTACTATTTTAAATCAGCTGAATGAAACACATCTTTCTATTGAACTCTATGAAAGACTATTGCTAATAATATCTAGATTCCTTAACTCACTTTTGATTATGTAAACTAGAATTTTCTTTGAGCTCCTTCTAACCTTGCGTCTTCAAATCTAATAGATTCAACTTGTCTAACTATAAACCTATTCATCGTCTGTCAAAATGTTCATACCATTTGTTCAATTGCTATACAATATAAATTAAAACATTTCATTTTGTTGTATTGTGAAGTATTAACCAGAAGAGAGACAGGAGGAAACCTGAGTTGAAAGGACCCCGCTAATCTGGCTAGCAACACCCTGGACCCCTCTCCAGAGAGAGTATTCAAGGTAATCACTGCTGACGCTGTGGGGATAACCTTCAGGCAGCAAAAGCCTCAGGATGAGATCTCTAAACACATGCCAAGGGGAATCAAGACCCAGGTGGAAAGAGTGCTTATCGTCTCCATAGCCATAGCGGTGCTTCGCCTCTCGCTCGGTCACTAAGGAATCACTGTATGGTTCAAACAAGAGCTTCGTACGCCGACCACCGGTCACTTCCCACACGAAAGAAATAGCACCTCCAGCAGTGGCAGCTATGCCCAGTGCAAGAGATGGGAAGAGGGCAAATGGGAGCAAGGACAGAAGCAAAACGCCAATAACCCTAACGGCGTAGGAAAAAGAATCGAAGTCGTTGGGTGCGCTCCCAAGAAAGAAGAGCTGCAACTGAGACCACCAGTCATCTGGGCCAAAAGAAAAGTTTCGGTCATCCGACCACCACCACCACCACCCATGATTGTTCCCATTGTTGTTGTTATTGCTCCCATTGTTTCCATTGCTGTTGCTGCCGTCAACGAGCGGTGAAGCCGAAGGATCTGAGGATCGAAGCAGAGATGGTCGGCGCAGATAACAAGGATTAGGACAGAAGAAAGATAATTGCAGAAGGCTTCGACTGAGAGGAGGGGAAACAAAATAAAGAATCAAACAACAGAGGAAGAGAAGAAATTGAGAGAAACAGTAGAGGAAAATCAAAGAGAAGGAAATTAGCAGAAAAGACGATCTGAGAAAAACGAAAGAGAAATCGAAGTATCAGGAATTGACTCTGATACCATGTAGAAATTAGAGAAAAGACAAGACAAAGAATAATAGTTTTTGGATATTTTATTGATGGAGCCAATAGGCTTATTCATACAAATCATCTAACTAATAATGGAAATATTAAATATAGTATACAATTATAATAATAATAATTGTAGCAGTGAATATAATAAATTTGGGAATATTATCTTTCGTTATCGATTGATATCGATCTTTGATTAAGATGTCAAATATGATAAATCTCGATTGATTGAAATCAGCTCGAGATTATTTTCCATAACTATTTTCTTTGATGTCATTAGATCCATCAAAACAAATCAACAACAAAATCCCTCCAAAATATAATCTTTCATAATATTTCTAAATTCCAGGTTGCAAGTGCCACAACAACATTCATGATGATGTTCTCATCATCCTTATCAGTGCTGGAGTTCTACTTCCTGAAGAGATTCCCCATCCGTTAGGGTAAGAACACCAGTAATTGCTCTAATGCCTGTATGCATTGAAACATTCATACTTCCTGTTCCACAGATCTCTCTACCTCATCGTTGTCTTTGTCCTGGCTGGATTCTGAGGCCAGTTCGTCGTCAGGAAGCACATAATGATTCTTAAAATTGCGTCAATCATCGTTTTCATCCTCTCCTCAGTAATCTTCGCCAGTGCTCTGACCATGGGTATGATCTCTCTACTACCATCAGAGTTGAAATTACTTTATATCATCACTAACTCATTGTGTTCTTTGTTCTTGTAATGTTCTAGGAGTTGTTGGCACAGAGAAATCCATTTCCATGATCAAGCACCATGGATACATGGGATTCCTGAGCGTATGATATTTATTCTATGATCAAGCACCATAAAACTTAAATATCCTTTTCAGCAAAG
>JBAMIB010000078.1:739687-752310 GCA_037177415.1 Kaempferia rotunda | reverse complement strand
ATGATATTATCTCTAATATGTGGGACTTTGTTTGCAACATGATAATCCTAACATTAACGCTCATTTGGTGTACCTTTAGGTCATAATGAGCTATAAGTATCATGATTACCCTAAATGAGTCTTTCGTCAAGACTAACAAAAACATATCTTTGTAATCAATGTTCTCCTTCTGAGTAAATTCCTTGGTGACTAGGCGTGCCTTATACTTTTTGACTTTGCCATATGAATCCCATTTGATTTTAAATATTCATTTACAACCAACAAGTTTCTGTAAGATCTTTAGTATGCATCACAAAGACCTTAGGCAATGCACAAGGATCAAGGTATCATCAAATTCTAAAACGAGATTGACTTCGAGATTGGTTTAAGGAGACTTACCTGATTCCATTGCACGGATAAGAGCTTATCTTGACCACTAGAACACCTGTGTACGCAGCGGACAATCTTCCACAGGTAAGGCCAAAATCACCGTATGCCTCTCCTCACAATGGGGAAGAAGTGGCGTATCCTCTAGAGAAGAGAAGGGTTCTCTCAATGCCCTAATAGAACCAAATCTCCTCCCTTATATATGGCCCACCTTGGGGACTATCCACCTTAGAGCCCATTTATCACTAACAGCCCATTAATGTTAATGAACCGGGCTATTGGATCTACACATTAAAATCCACATCCATTAGGCTTAAACCCTCTTTATATGCAAGAACATTAGATCACTCATTGGGTTTAATCTCTTTAAGGCAATTAGGTGTGTGTGTGTTAATCAAGTGTAAGCCCACCTAATGGAGATTGAGTTCACCCATGTGAGCTCAATTGGATTAGGTCCACCCATGTGGACTTAATCCTACAATGCGCCTTTTAGAAAATCTAAGTCGGTACACCCTTTCATTAATTGCCGAATTATAAATGTTCCTCTCCAATGTGCTTCATCTGATCTATTATCGCCCAATCAACAGTTGCAATTACGTATACATCATCCCAATTGATCCTATGTAATTTAGGAATATTAGGAGTGTAATGATCTATTTAGTACTAAATAAGTGTTTTAAAGTATTTATTGAATGTTACCTAATATCCCTTCAATCTTAAAACTTAAATCTAGGTCAAGCTACGTTGATCCGACCTAGTTTGAACAGTATTTAACATGACTAATTAAGGTTCATCAAAATTAGTCTCACAAAAGTATTTAATGACTTAAAAAACCTCCAGTTAGTAGTGTTGAATATGTATTGTTGTGTTCCTTTGACACTGTTTATGTTTTTTTTCCTGTTAGGGTTTGACCCTCAAGCATTTTTGATCAAAAGTAATAAGTGCAAATAGACATTTATATTTCTAATATCCCAAAAGCGTAAACCATTATATTTTTTTTAATTTTGAGATTTATAAGATGACGATCAAGATTATTTGATACTTATTTATCAATCAAATCAACTAGAATGATATTAAGTTGAATATTGGCTACTAATTTCTTTTAGCTAAAAATACTTAATGGCTCTAAAATTTTTTGATTTATGTCAAATTAGCCATCATTGTATTATCTCCACTCCATTTACATCACATCTTTCAATTTTTAAGCCTGATAAAGTCATTAGATACATTTTATTAAAATCATTTAATGGTTTTAGAGGGCTTAAATTTGTGCTAAATGGACATCGTTGCACATGTAGTAAGTATCCATTGAATTTGTCCGTGATCATTTTTTTTTTCTAATTTGAAACTTTATAAGTCATCAAACTTTTTTCACCAATTTTTTTTTTTTACAAATACCATAATTTAAATAACATCCAATTCATTGTAATTATACTCAAACAACTAGAATTATATGCAAGTCACGTAACAATTGATCGAGGCTCAGCGTATTATTGAAAAATTTCCTCATTACAATCTAAGATTTAGAGTTCAAAACTCAAGTGCGGTGTATTATTAAAAAAAAATCTCATTAATAGCTATTGCACTACTATAATATCTTTAGTCCCACATCTTAGAATTACAACACCGCAAATAGAGAAACTTCGATAAATACCTCAGGTCGGAAACATTAGAAAACTCATTTTTCTCGATCTTTTAGTCAAAATTGAATGTAGTATCGATTTTTATCAGTTTAATTTATTATATAAAAAATTAAATTAAATTTTTTATAAAGAAGTGTCTGTTATAGTAATTTGCTTTAGGGTTCTCAAGCGTCCCTCTTGCGACTAGTTGTAAATTAATTTCTTTACGGTAAGCTATTTATAACTTATATTAGTTCACTCGGTCTTATTTATAAAAAGTGTCCACAAATATTGGCATGTTGAAACATTCGTATTCCAAAACTATCATAGTGATTTTCATATTCTAGTTTAATTAGATCTGTCATTAAGTTTGTAAATATAATGGCGTGTAGAATGTACAAAAAGAATAATTCTAGCGAAATTTTTCTTTAAAATAAAAAATCAGCCAATTCATTAGCATGGACTTTATCAGATTGATGGCCGACCCCCATAGTTTTAGCAACTTGAGAGAATATTTTGACTTAAATAGCATATATACAAGAGTTGCTTCGTCTTAAGACAACCTTGTACGCTACTAATTAATTAAGTCGATTAATCGGTTATGCCAAAATAATTTGGGCTTCTTACTCTCAAAGCCATCCCCAAATTAATGCCTTCTTCCACTTGCCCTTTACTAAAACAAACATATTTTATGCCCCACAATTAGCTAATCTAACTCCTTATATGTTTTGGACAACTTTAGGATTTGTTAATTGAGCATATTAATTAGGCTATAAATGGCTCAGTGTGGGTTAGTAAATCATGCACAAACTGGAAAAAAAAAGAAGGTAATTAATTTATAAATCTATATTTTTGAAAAGTATACTTGCACAATGCATAAGGCCATATCATTTTCACTATGATGTTGGTTTTGTGGGCAAGTGGACAGTGTACAACTAATTTAGCTACATCTGTTACTACTTCCTGACATGTAGCTGGAGAATATACAAAGTGCATCATATTAGTAAAGTAGCAAGTTGCAATTGACTTTGTACAATGGAAGAACCCTAAACTCCATTTCCAGCTTCTCAATTAAAGCATCTATCTATCTATCTAATAATAGAGTTGCTTACAGCACTGCCACTACTACTACCCTCTAGTGACACAATTAATATTAACACAATTCCTAAAAATTTAAATTTTATCTTGTGTTTTAAAAAGTCAAAAGGATATTAAATTAATTTGTAGATAGTTTTTTTTAAAAAAAAAAACAAATTGAATAAAGAGCAAACTTCTTAATTTGAAACCAAATTAATTACTCAGTCAAACAAAAGGGCTATTTGTGAGCAACAAGCAAGGAGGCCGTTCTACTTTGAGTGAGACGTGGGTGGCCAACTCTTATCACCATAAACACTAATAATATAAACCAATAATCTAATCTAATCACTGGAGTTAATTAAATAATTAATGAAAATTAGGGGAAAAGGTTAATTAAAGGGGACTGGTTCGTGGGTAGATGCTCTTGATAGCAAATGGCGGCTTTTGACTCTCCTCCTCTCCTTCTTCAACAAGTGTTGTGTGCGTGCAACTTGCAGTGCATGGCCACAACTCGACAACTCCTAAACTAACAACTCTCTTTCTTTCTCTCTTTCTTTCTTCTTCATCTTCTTTCTTGTTGCGTGTTGCATCGCCACTGATCTCATCTCTCCCTTGCTATATATAATTGTTCTTCTGGATCCATTTTTTCAGTCCTCGATCTGTAGTAGCTAGGCAGTGATTTGGCTGGAGGAAATTAAGGGATCGAGAAATTAAGGATATATTAATGAAAGCGCAGGAGGACGAAGAGAGCAGTGGCATCGCCGCTGCGGCCGCCAGGGGCAGGCGCACTAAGCGCCGGAGAAGGGACCACCAGGCGGAGCCGTCGCCGTCGACGGCTTCCTCGGAAAGCATCGTGACGGAGGAGGAGGAGGACATGGCCAACTGCCTCATCCTTCTCGCGCACGGGCGTTGTGCTGCTGCCGGCGGAGGGCCGCCGCTGAGGGAGTATTCCGCGGCAGAGAAACAGAGGATTGACAGAGCTGGAGTGCTGTTGTTCGAGTGCAAGACGTGCAACAAGCGCTTCGCCTCGTTCCAGGCGCTCGGCGGGCACCGCGCCAGCCACAGGAAGTCCAAGTCGGGCGGCGCGGCGGAGAAGGAGGAAGGTGCGACGGTCGGTCCGGATCGTGGTAATTCGCGAGAGAGTAATATAAGCAGCGGCAAGCCGTCGACGGCGACCTATAAGATCCACGAGTGTTCAATATGTAGGTCGGAGTTCAGCTCCGGGCAGGCGCTCGGCGGGCACATGCGGCGACACCGGCCGCCGGCGACGGAGACCCAACAAAGCGGCAAGAAGGAGACGATATTGGTCAACCACGCTTTCGATCTGAACCTGCCCCCTCCGGCCTCCTTTGACGACGCCGAAGGAGTAGTTCCTTCTCCGGCACCAGATTTCGCCTGGGCTGAGAACCCCCTCGACGTCCTTCCGGCGACCGCGACGATCCACTAGTTGAACAAGAAACCTATGGAGAAAATCAAACCGTTCATTATTTTTGCAATAATCTCTCTTCCTCTAATCTCAGATTCTCCATCCTTGAATTACAATGTAATTAATTTGGATTGGAAAATGCTGATAATTAATTAATTAATTAATGCAACAATTTTTTGGTTGAGAGTTCACGTAAAGGGAATGGAGTGGAGTGGAGTTGAGTCAGTGATTGGTGCTTAAATTTTAATTGATTTTTCCACCACCAAGAAAAAGGCTGTGGAATGGATTCCTTCCTCTTCTCAATTTTCCTATCCATTTCTGAATGGAATAATACTACAAAACTAGCTGAACCCCAAAATAACAAAAAGAAAACCAAACTGAAAATTATTATTATTATTTTAAAAAAAAATCAAATATCCAGTTGGTTAGTCAGTAAACTTCTATATTGGAGCAAATTGCACTAATACGATTGGTTAGCTTATAATTACACAGGGAGTTAGTATTATTGAAGGACAAGATTGGATGAAGATTCCTTCAACCCCAATCTAATCTGATAATTAAGAGTGCCTTCACCATATGAGATTACATAGGATTATAAAGTGTACCAGTTCAATATATATATATACAACTATATATATAAAATGGAAGTATGATTGTAAGTATATACCTTTTCTACATTTTAAAGTTCACTAGATTAGGTGTTGATTCCACATCAAATAGATGTATTAGTTTAGTATAAATATGTGTCTTTATATACAGTAGTTAAAAATACAGTATAAAATAATTAATTAATATATACAAATATCTAATAGAATTCAGAAGTAGCATTTGGCACTCCTCAATAGCTTATTGAGAAAGGGAAGAAAAGCTTGCAATTGCCGTGGCTTCACATCTAATTAATTTTGCCAGCAAATGCTCAAACTAAGTCTCATACATCACCATTAATGGAATATACAGTGGATCCACCAAACTAGCTACTTGCCAATATACAAAGCCGTGCCTCATTATTAATTTATTATCTAAAAGCTTATACTTTACGGCTTTCTAAGTGGTTAATTAGTAGTTTAAGTTGGCTACGACCTCGTCTGTTAAAGACAAGGCAAGTGGAAACCGAGCTTAATTACCACCAATTCATGCAGTTCAGTAGCCTTTCTTTTACTTTAGCTCGTATAATAATATAATGGAGATGCAGATCAAATATTCAATCGTGAAGTCTTTGTTTTAACTCATTTTTGTTCACCAAACAGGTACGCCAGCAGTAGTCCATCTGCTTTGAAAAGTCACCCAATTAGTTACTGAGAGCTTACTTCCTTGGTAGGGAACATATATAAGAGCAGATGGAAGATCCCTGAATTCTTGCTTGTGGTAGGGCAGTGTGAAAAACAAGTGTGGGAGTTGGGATGGGGAAGCGAGCAAACGAGCAGGTAGGGTTTGTGGTGGTTGCCTGATCAGCACTCGCAGGGAGTTGGAACTACTTATTAATGCTACAAAACATGCAAGTGGACTGGTTTCCAAACCTCTTCCAAGGAAAGCGACATTGCCAACGATTCCCCACCCTTCAGTCAATTTAACTGTTTCACTGACTACCGATCGGACGCTGCAGCAGTGTTCGTCCGAGTTTGGTTAGGCAGTGTTGTCTGTTCGTTGCGAGAAGATGGAGTACTGCTCGATGGAGCCGATGGAGTGTGTTGCAGAGCAGTGCAGATAAGCGTCTTAGTCTGCTCTAACCTGCCTTTCCAATGGTTAACAGACAGGTTGAGGCCCTAGGTTTGTGATCGCTAAAGCATGCGACTTTATCTTCAGCCGGTCATAAAATCTATACTAAGAAGGTCATATAACGATTGAAGAGTGATTAGTCTGATTCCATAAAAAAATCGAGAAATGCTATCAGTAGATGACTAAAAAAATCCAACATCCCTTAATTATGCATCCTATTTTAAAAAAAAATCATGTAAATGCACCGTAATTAAAAATAAACATTAGTACCTAGATGGCAGTTAGACGCCCTTCCTCTCACCATAATCTCATGGGCAAAGTTCAATCCGTCAAAACTTATTGAAGTAGCCAAGTTTATATCAATATGTTTAGTTCCATTTCTCTCAATCCAATTCATTTCAATTACCCGGTCCGACCATTTCTATTGATCTATCCATTGTCTTGCCTACCCAATTAACCCAAGTAGGTCATCCAACTCGACTGACTTACTTGGCCTCTCTAAGCAAGTTTGACTAATTTGATCGACTCGATTGATCCTCATGGTCTACTCAATCATGCTGGTCCATTTGCATTGCTTCATAAATTTAGTTGTGAAATACAACTCCCCTCCTAAAATACAAAAGAGTGTGCAGAATGAATATTTTCTAGAATAGATTATTCTATTTTAAATAGCTCATCCAAACATTTGAATGAATTATACTACAAAAGATTTGCAAGCCAGACAAATAAAATCTCAAGTGACAATAAAATATTAGAAAACGTAACGTGTCACCAAGCGAAGCTGTTTGCCATCTCAGTCAAAAGGAAATTAGGTGCTGGAGAGGATCACATAAACATATAAAAAGTAACGACCAACATGTATTTGTTCTGCACACAAGTATTAGGGTTTTGAAAGACACTGAGAGTTTTCTTGCTTCGATGGCGCAAAAGCGTTGAACACACACATTGGTGCTGTTAAAATAAGGCCCTCCAAGCAGCTTTTCTTACTGTAAACAAACAGTGTTTTTTTTTTGGGTAATGAGCACGCATAGAAAAATAATCCTTATGAATTTTCAAAGAACATACCTTGCTGGCGATGTTGCTGGAGAGCCAATCGAGCCCTTCATACAAACCTTCACCGGATGTTGCACAAGTGCTTTGTATGTACCTGGAAAAAAACATTCGGGAGAATTAGCAACCTCGATATTATTGATCAATCAGGAGTGGATGGCTTTTAATAGAAGAATATAAAGAAAATCCAACACTATAAAAGCAATACAATTATCTGAAAGCTAGAGATAGTCTTTCGCGCCATTATGAGTACATGACAAGTTGAAGATGACAACATGAAAGAAAAAACAATATGATTTAAATCATATTAACTTACCACAATTTCTTTTACAACGTCTGCATACATACTATTTTAAAAAAAAATGTCTAATAAAGTTTGCATGGTACGGAATAAATACTGGAAATATTTGTCAAATTACTGAGCTACATCCAAGATCAATCAAGATATGAGCACTAGGTATCAAGCTTACACCGACTAATGAGAGAAAATAGGGAATTGAGTTTAGGATAACAAACCAGAGCTGTTATGATTACCTTCGCAAGTGGCACAATGACTAGTGGCCTCAGATCCATGAGGAAGACATCAACAAGAAAATAAAAGAATGAAGATGAACCTGTGCATCCTAAATTAGCGAACTAAGCTCAGAAAACTAGATTTGATTGTTCTGTGGACTATCTAAACTGCAAAAGGGCACTGGCAAACTGACTTAACTGTCTCTGTTAGCTCTCAGGACCATAAGTCAGGATAGGCCACTTGGAATTATTGATTTTAGAGAGGCCATCAATCTAAGCTAACATTATGGAGCCAAAGCCTATTAGCTCATGGGACATTATGTGTTATCTTAAACTCATGAGATCTGTTTCCTCATATTTCTTCCCAAGCCACAATATGGATCAATATTTATTTAAGAAGAGAAAGTAAAACACAGTAACTTGTAAACTAATCTATCTCAATTACCAATTTGGGTTTTCTTAAACTAATGGAAGATTGTTTTCATCCTATTTCTTTTCTAGTGATATATGGATCATTAGGAGAGGGCAAGGACCAGTAATAACTTGCAAACAGATCTTCTCTGTTGAAGATCAATAACGTTTTTCTTAAACTCATCCTGTCGTTTTTTCCTTAGACAATATTGACCATTCAAGAAAAGAAACTAGAATGACCAATAATTCAAAAACTGATCTTCTATTTTGATTACCAATTCGGGTTATAGGAGAGCGGGGATTTTGAACCAACCTCCTCGACATTGAAGAGATAATAACTGAACCTTTTGAACAGGAAATTAGTGTCAACAGTCCTCTAAAGAATAATAATATGCATATAGGATTAGGATTTTGGCCTATCTAATAATTCAGTATATTTCACAAAAACTAATAGCTAAGAAACAGATAGGATGTCAATTTCTGCTAAACTAGATAACCAAACGGAAACAGATAGCACAAGAAGTATAATTTACCAGTGACGTTGACGGAGGGAATGAAGACCGAGCTTATCAGTTATTTCAGCAGCATTCATTGCATTTGGAAGGTCTTGTTTGTTAGCAAACACGAGCAAGACAGCATCCCTTAACTCATCCTATCAGTAAAAGATCACATAAAATCAAATAAAAGTTAGTTCCAAGTAGGCATTAATGCAGGTTTACTATAGCAACAAAGACAGCTGGGGAGCTTTCCAGCTTCCACTACAGGTTAACTGAATCAGGAGAGTAACATGTCAGTAAGTTATAAATGCTGTATGTTTCTCCATTTTTGCTCACAATTTGCCTTTGATTATTTGGGAAATCTCCTAATAGGATAGGCAAATTACAGGAAAAAAGAGCATAAATAAAATAGTTATGAAATCAGTCATGCAGCTCAGATGCACAAAGAAAAATACTTTAATTCTCCAGGATACTTCATGCAGAGGCAGGATTAATAATGAAAATTATAAAAGATATATATTATTAATGACACATATTACCTCATTAAGCATCCTGTGAAGTTCATCCCTTGCTTCAACGACTCGATCTCGATCATTGCTATCGACAACAAAAATAAGCCCCTGTGTGTTCTGGAAGTAATGCCTCCACAAAGGTCTGATCTGTAGTTCACCAGAACAAATGTATTTAGAAATGGGCATATAAGTTAATTATTAAGAGACATCCTGAGAAGTCATTCATCTCTGAATGTCAGGTTCATAACATTTACCGTGGTGCCTCCTTATATCAAATACCCATATTTCATTATTCTGTTAACCACTGAAACTCTTGTAATCAAGTTGTCACCAGTAGAAAACAACTTTTCTAAAATAACAGAATTCTTTAGATAAGAAATACTGGCTAACACGAACAGGAGTGATACCTTGTCCTGACCACCGACATCCCATACAGTGAAGCTGATGTTCTTGTACTCGACAGTCTCCACATTGAATCCTGCATTAAGACCCATCTTAATTAGAAAATACATAATTAGATAGCATGCATATTCAAACTACTCAGAACAGCACGAACCATTAAAATAATCTATAATAATTAAATATAAAAGTTACACGGTGATGCAAGCTGCACCTAAATGCCCATGAATTGACTATCCAAAAAGAACACTTTAAGCAAATATGACAACATAAATTTAACAAATAGAGTAGTTTCAAATGGAAACCAAGTATGAAGGACCTATTTTAAAAAATATTGTTGATTTCCATTAATATTTCTCAGTTCTCACCACTAAGTTTAGTATGAAATAAAATTTTAGTGCTGAACACCTGATTTTACTGTGGATTAAAAAATCAAAATAAAAAACTCATTTTGCATGATATATTTTTTTTCAGAAATTGAACAATTCTTGCAAAGTAGCAAACTTTGCATAGTTCCAATAATTTGATCTCTTGTTAATTCAAGTATTTGGTAGTGTTTTGAACATGGACCTAAGCGTTTTAATTTAATTGGTTGTTCATGTTTCATTCATATTATTCCATTGATCTCCATGGCTGATTTGGCGATGTTTTAGTTATTTTCATGCTGTAGATTCCTTTTTCCCTCTTTCTTCTCCATGATCCTGACTACATGACATTGACAAATGACGTTCACAAATTACAACCACAATCAAATCTTTGAAAATTACTGATTCATTAGGTAAAGTAATGCATCTCTACGACCCATAAATCAATGGAGATAAAAGAGATTAGGTAAAGTAAATCTATAAACCCACCACTGAAATAAATAATGGACAATTGGATAAGACGAACGATGACGAATAATACTCACCGATTGTAGGAATGGTGGTAACAATCTCTCCAAGCTTTAGCTTGTAGAGGATGGTCGTCTTACCAGCAGCATCGAGCCCGACCATCAGGATCCTCATCTCCTTCTTCGCAAACAGGCGGCTAAATAGCTTTGCGAAAGTAAGCCCCATCTTCCCTCGGCTATCATGGGCGAAACGTAAATTTAATAAATCCAAAAATAATTACGATCACAAATACACAGATCAAGGAACCGACAGTAAAACCAACAGATCTAAATCATAAACAAACATCCAGTTGTCCTTTTACACGAAACAGCGAAAAATTGAAATCGAGACAAGGAGAAGCATTAAAAACCAAAGATCTACATGGATACGATTCCGATCGGAGCGCCGAGGTGCGAAAAGAAATATCAATCTACATTTTAAGACGAAGGAAGCAAATCGAGCATCTCGTGATCTTAAAGAGCGGAGATCGACTTTAGAATACGGGATCGGGATCACCTGGAGATCACAGGAGTCGTGTAGCACGGAGGAGACGGGTAGGCTGAAGGAGATGAGAACGCAAGAGGTCGTGGTCTCTTCGCTTTTTTCTCTTCAGCGGGGAGAAGGATTGGAGGGACGAGGAAAATTGCTATAAAAGTGGCAGGGTAAACTCTGTTCGAAGTAACGATTGCGACGGTATCGATAGGTTGGCGTAACTATTCGATATAACTAAACAGGCGAGCCGAATCAAATTATACTATGTTTAAGCAGATTTGATAAGATAACTGAGTCCAGTCGATTAGATCGAGTTGAGTTAAAATGAATTAAGCTGTTAAAATACTTATTTAAGTTTGACTTAATTTTTTTTTTCAGCTTGAGTTTGATTTAAATGTGGCTTGAATTTGATTTGTTTAGATATTATCGAGCTCTCAATTTAAATTTATTTAATTATTTAAAATTTTTATATTTTAAACTTGTTTGATTATCTATTGAATTTGATAATACAAATTTACTTGTTCATTTTTAAAGTTCAAACTTGAGAGTTCTAACTTGTGATTACCGTTAACAAGTTAAGCACATATATGTTTAAACTGTGGGGCCGACCATGTGAAACGCTCAAGTTAGTGGATGCCCTTTTTGCCAAATATAGCTAGATCTCCACGCCCTTAATGAGGTGTGATGGTAAACGGGCAGATGAGTTCTTCATGGAGAGTTCAATTTTCATACAGTGCAAATAAATATATGTGGCACTCGAATCATTCATGATACTAAGTTGTTCCTTGTGGGTCATATGTGCTTCCTGAATATACTCGATGATCAATAGAAAAATTTTATAAGACCGGATCGACTACCTCCAAGTGAATAAAAGATAGTCTCCATTCTGAGGTCTCATACGTATGATATATCCGAGTTTATTGGCCCATTCTGAGGTTTCTCTCTGTCGGTTTCACTGTTTTTTATGCCCAAGTGAAGTAGCCTGCAGTAGTTCTTCTTAGATGAAACATGAAAGTAGTTTTTGTTTGTGTAGAGCTTATTTATAGCTTTGTTTTGCTAAGATGTAGTTTACAACTTGTATGATATGGTTAATAATACTCATATTTCTTATATCTCATGCCTCTTTTTTTTTTTTTTTTCATTTTTTTGGCAGAAAGAGATAAAGTCTGGGGACAAATGATGTTGAGGTCCTTTTCGATACTTGGTCCACTAACTATTCTTGTAGCTGCTCAACTCAAACCTGTGACCATGGTTAGTCCTTGCCTTTCCACATGGCGTGGGCATGCAAGGAAGAAGAATTGTTATCTGTTCTTCATGCTTTTTCTTGCTTCCGTATAGCGGATTGATATACACATGTTAGTGTAAGGTGAAGCAAATGGTTGGATCCACCCTCAGTTTGAGATTTGCTTATTTGTACAAAATCAGATCCTCTATCCCGCTTTTACCCTTTCTAGATCTAGATGATATGTGTCGTATGATCTAGATCTAAATGTGTATTCATATCCTCGTGATATGTGTCGTATGATCTAGATCTATATCTGATCTGCACTGTCCGATCGGCAGTGACACACGGGAACAAGGTAAAAGCGGGACAGAGGATTTAATCTCGATTTGTACAAGCTGAACGAGGTTACTGGTGGACATGTCTCATGATACTAGATGATGAGGTC
>JBAMIB010000078.1:706119-716729 GCA_037177415.1 Kaempferia rotunda | reverse complement strand
TATTCTGTATATGGTTGTGTTTCATTGATTAGCCTTTTCAAAATTATCACTTCTAAAAATGTAACTATATTTTAATAGCAGCCTATTGTTAATGGAAGATCAATTGCTTCAGACATTGGTCTATAATATTTGGAAAGCTAATATAATTCTGAAACAAATTCATGTAACACAAAACTAACAATATATCAGATAACATCTTAGCCACTCAAAGGCAGTGAACACATAGGAGCTGTAGCTTAAAAAGAATTTCTTTGTGCTTCACCACTTGTAGAACATAGAAAATATATGCTAAAGAAATTCAACCTGTTGTAATGAACAAGGATGAAAATATGTTGCCCTGTTATAATGAACAACGATTGAAAATCTGCTGCATCACTATTTGATCAGATGCATAATATAAATCAATTAGATCACAATCAAATGCACAACTATGCATTCATTTGTGTCAAGTTTAGCCTCAGCAAGACAGGTTAGCAGGTATAGTTCCAACACCCTCCAAATTAAGGAATGTGTTCGACCAAAAGCCAGTATCTAATTAGAGTTGTAGCCGAGACGTTTTTTCTAAGTATCAATGTTTTCCCAAAATTAAGTTGTGGGATCATTAGCAAATGCAGAAATTAACCCCAAGTGCAAAATGTTTTAGTAATTGAACTCGTGCATGTTTCCATTTTAAATTTTCTGTATTAATGAGAAGGAGAATCATATATGAAGAAAATAACAACTGTTTGATACTTAGAACAACTGCTTGTGGTCAACTATAATTCTGAAGATAAAAAGCCATTTCTATCACCACTTTATTAATTAATATAAAAGGAAATAACAAAGAATACAGTTCAAGAAATAAGGGTGCACAAGTATGATACCTGAAACAGGGTTTCAAATTCTGCACGAACAGCATCACTATTCTCTCTTCCACGCCACTTCTTGGGCATATAATGTGTGTTTTGGACGACAACAGACATTGCACTTTCTGGGTCACGAGCTTGAAGTTCATCTGTTATAACAGCTCGACTGATGGCAGTGACAGTTCCAAAAACAGCAGCATACCAAAACAAATTGCGACCAAATATCTGATATCACATTTAAGCACAAATCAAACTCTCATAATTGACTTGAAATTCATAGTAAAGAGCACAAGACAGACAACTTACTTGACCCTCAAGTAGAGATTCATCTAAGAAAGCAATTATAATAAGAATTGCAGCGAAGCCTCCAGAGACGAAAGAAACAAATTTGGCTAATATGGAAATTAGAGGGGAAGGAAACTGTTTTAAATAAGTTGAAGCATCTACCACACTGTTATTTAATCGATGCATAAATAAATGATCCACCTGAAAAGTTATTCAAATAGTCATTGCAAAGAAAATGAGATCATATACAATAATAAGATTGTTAATGAAACTCACATTAGGACTGTAGCACACAATGCAATTAAATTTTCTGATGATCGAATTTAGTAGGTGAGACCTTTTATCTTCAAGCCATCTATGGGTTAGTATGATGAAGGAAATTCAAGCCATCTAATCATATGACTAACAAGTAATTTCTTGTTAATAGGAGTGCCAAAAGGTTCATCCTTACTGAGAACTATAAACCCTTTATTGTAGCCTTTAGACAGTTTGGAGTCCAGACTTGCAGTGTCTGATCAAAGACATAAAGGTGGTGCCAACCAATATCAAATTTGATAAATACAACATTAACAGATTATCAAAAATGACAAACCGTCATTCATAATGACAAATTTTCATATATATCTTGCTTATATAAAAGGGTATTCTTGACTTTAGATAGGCTCTGGTAAAATTAGAACATTTATCAGTGACTCTGCTAGGTCGGCCTATATTTTCCAAAAGCCAGCCAAGTAAATCAATTCACCCTGGATTGTCACAATTCTGGTGTATGAATTCATTTGTGCTGGTAAAAGATCAATTTCTTGGGGGTTTATTCTCCTAGTCCAACCATCGATTTGATTTGACTCTTATAATTGCCCATGGAAGCAATAGATGAGTTCCAATATGCTCACACAGACGATCCTTACAAACAATGATTTCTGCAATTGAGATCCTACCCCCTTTTTTGTAGTATTGGGTAGCACTTTTAAATAAATAATCATAGATTATTAGATATTTTACCTAATTGTATGAGATAATGGATTTTGATCTGATGTGTTGGTAAATCCAATTGACAAAAAAGGATGATTGGATGTCAACCTAAACATGTGGTTTGTAATGAGTTTATTGACTGTGTATTGATGAGTTAGCAAAGATCAAGGTCAATAACTGACAACTCATCTACTGTGTTGTAGAAGGATCCTGTACAATAAAGTGTGTTTCAATGCGGGCATCAAGTTGAACAACTCATGGTGGAGTTACTGTGCTGGCTTCTGTTCAATGTTCATGTGTAGCTTTGATGTTGTAATGTGCAAGGTGTTATGTCGAGAATGCATGGGTATGTTCAATGCACCCCAACTGACAGACCAGTGAAATAGATAATCATTAATCAATATAAGTGAAGTCTGAGAAGAAATGGTAGGATAAGTTATAAGCCTAATTTGAGTGGGGTTGATCCTGGGTGCAAAAATTTAGATAGTTGATTAGGTTCAACCCAACTGTTTTTTCAAGGTTGGCCACAACAATTGAATCATACAGAAATCCCAATTTATCATACTGACTTTTATGCTTAAATTGTTCTATTATCATGAGCTGCTTCTATTGGTCATTCATGATGTGCTTATCATTGACGAGTGACATGTGTAGGTTAGTATTAATGTTGTAATACCATACTTTTGTATTTACAGTTATTCATGATATGATATAGTGATAACAAGATAATAGTGATTTATTATACAGTATCCTACATTTCTACCAGGTTTATATACTATGCGCATGATTAATAGATGTTAGATGTTAATTAATAGTTTATGCCTGCCAGCATATTATGTATGATTAGAGTCATGGTAGATATGAGATATTTGTATGATATCATGATCGATGAATGATCTATTGGATGATATAACATGCGACCTTATTGATGATATATAAAGGTACCTGCAAGTGATGCGCACAACTCAAAACAAAGAGCAGTCTATATCCATTATTGCTTTTGAGCGGAAATCAGTAAGTGTGAAATTTTGGATGCAATACCTTTGTACTACTATTGTCGTTTGATAGCAGTACCCACATTTAGGCAGACATGAGGTATCAATCTCGACTGTAAGAGAGTGCAAGGGGAAAACCTTCCATATACACACTTTCTTGATTACAAGATGTCATGTCATTTATAGGTAGTTCATATAATAGTTCAAACAGACAGATAGCACCTAAACATTCAGGGAGACAAATGTGCATCTAGCGGTCATGTTACTTCATTATAAATGTTCCATAGGTGCATTCGAGTATGATGCAATCATATTTGTTTCATCCTAGTCAACCTCAGCTCTTTTCATGCCTCGAGCATGTCAGCAAGAGGGTTTTTTGCATGTCTTGAGGTCAAGTTTAGGTGATGGACTTGGCATAGAGTGAAAAAATAAGTTTTGTAGGAGATTCATTTTACTTTCATACTGTTATTTAATTTATTTTTACTCATCGACCATTGAATCTAAAAATATATGAACAATTTATTATTATAATTATTGGAATTCAATTGATGTTATGATAACTGATAATGCTTCATATGGATTTCAGTGTGTATGACTCATGTGTGGGTTATAAGTGTGCAGTGAGTAGCATTACAACATCATCAATGGACTACTGAGTGCTGACAAGAAGTTGTGAAAAGAGATTGTCACATAGGCTTGGGGACATTCATAGGCTAATGGAACAGTGAGCCCACTTAGTAAGTGAGACATTCTAAGCCAATGCCATCAGTATAGATGCCATACACTTTGACAAAGCTTACATTTTATCACTAACATATCAAAATTGTTCTTAATTGAAAGTACAAGATAGTGTCAACAGAGCTGCTATATTGCAATTTCTATTGATTAAATTTCAAGATATAATTAATCATAGCTTTGCAATTTTTTTTATAAAGAAAACCTAAGAATATTGTAAGTAGTCCTTGATCATTCATATATCACATAGGTACCAGTTTAATCTTGAAAAAAAGGAATATATGTACCTCATTGAACTCTCTGAAAATCCATTTTGATAAGTTAGACCACCGACGAGATGATGCTGTGCTTGGATGATGGTAAAACTGTTCAGCATGTCTTAGAAAAAGGTGAACTAGCATGAAGATCAAAAGGCATGGTGATATGAGAAACATTCCGATCCCAAGATAAACAAGTCTCTTTCTCAATGATGTAGGGTTGGATAGGAAATCCCTCCGAAGACAAAATTTGCTGCAAACAGATTAAAAATGTAATCATGATAATAAGAAGTGGCCATCAAAATTTGCAATTAAATCATACTCATATTACACATAAAAATTTACTTTTTAAGGGGGAAAATCACTCATGACAATGACAACTTATCACCTGGGAATTCTGTGATTAGAAAGAGTATTAAATGCTTCACTATGTAGATTTTGTAGGATTTGGTATTTGATTAACTTCCTTCAGGATTATAAATTTAATGTACAATTCCATTGTATTATGGCATGAAAAGAACCAAATTATGCATTGTGGAATACAAATTGCACTAACAATTTCTGAAGCATTGTTTGTCAGAGCCAAAGTAATTGTGTGGTCGGCGAACAGACTGTTTCGATCAAGAAAATGGAGTGCAAAGTTTATCTGTGTTTGAATAGATAATAGAAAAGAACAGTTCTCCACTTCTCCCCATAAGATAAACACAGATACACTAAACTAATGTTACTTGGCTAACACAATGGAAAATATAGCATATATAATGGCAGAGATATTTAAGATTGTACAGTTAATACACAAAAAAAAAACAATGATAAGGAATCATACAGTCTTAAATTCTCTGTGATTAGTAAAACAAAATATCAGTTGCTTTGCCCATATTGTGAATTGTATCGGTTTGAATAGTCAACAAGAAGAAATAAGTTTTGCTTCTTGTTCAAAAATGCATTTTTTAAGAATTGTGTTCTATCGTGCATTGGCAACCAAACCCTCACATGGTGCTTCTCATGCAGTGCCTGCCTAAACACTTAATAAAAATTGCCCGACTAGAAGGCTTGGTTGAATGTCCATTGTTACTCAATCTCATTATATAACAACAACCAAGTTTTATCCCACTAGGTGGGGTCGGCTACTCAATCTCATTATATATAATGTATAAAAATTGCAAAGCATATTTGATGCATATCCAATATATAGCAAATGCCAAAACAAATACTCAAATAGTGCTGAAAAAAACTAGGTAGTTATGTGAGAAACCCCCTATGCGTTATTGGTAGGGGAATAAACTGGCTAGTAACTAAATTTGAATGAGCTTCCATTCCTTCTGCCAAAAACTTATTGGGACTACTTTAAGCACTATCTTCATGTGTGTAGTTCAAACTATAGTTATTATTGGTGTCATTATTTAAACGTGTTCCACAAATCAAGAAGATTCTAGTAATTCTTAAGAGTAATGGATAGTTCTTCCTTGTTAGCTTGGTTTGTGTCAATTTGCATAAAATCAACCCCAGTGTGATAACCTTGCTAACCTCTTCTCCACAAGTATCATACGACAAGATAACTTCCTCAATACATACTTACCTGTCAAACATGCTTTGGAATATGCACCAACTTAGGGACCATTCTAGAATTTTCGGAAGTATCAAATGATTTTTCTTTCCTGTGATTCTAGATTTGACAGTTGGACCAGCTCCAGGAACCCACGAGGAAATGGAAAATGCTAGAACACCTTTATTAAGCATTGCAATCAAATAATTCTGCTTCCGCATTATTCTCATTACCACATCATGAGTAGAAAGATCCTTTACCACACATAGTTGTTGAGACTTCTGTAGTTGAACAACTTTTTCCAGAATAGTAGGCCAAGGTGTTGTCTGAATTTCACGATCTGTAACATTGAGTCTGAAAGAAAATTATTACTTAGAAAAGTTTTTCCTGCATGAATCTGAACCAAATAGTACATAAAGTTACAATTGCAACAATACCTGTTATAATAGAAGTGGCGAATTTTGACAATATTTTTCAGTTGTACAAAGAATTTCAAAAAGTTGAGAAGCCCATAGAGAGTCAGTATAATCATGGAACCAATAATAATCGCTTTACCAATAGTAAAGGGAACTAAAGGATGTTGCTTAATAACTTCCTTAGGAAGATCACAAGGCTTTTCTCCCAACTCAACTGCCTCCACTCCACACTTGGCTTTGCCCAAGGCATCCCAATCAACATAAAGTAAGAAAAAGGCAATAAATCCTACCATGAAAATTACATATAAAAGTTCAACTATCCACTTAATGATGATGCACCAAAGACCCTTCTGGCAGTAGTAACTGTATAGCCTTTCAAAGAATAGATCTAAATCAATGATCAGTTCTGAATCTAGGCGTTCATCATTTAGAAGCCCGGATGGGGAATCAGGTCCTGAACTCGGTAATTTTCTATAATCAGATAATTCTATCTCCGGTGGCACATCTCTCAGCAATTTAGTAGTCAGCGGCAATTCAGTTTTATGTGGCCATTTCCATCTAGCAGGAGCAATTGATCCCTTTTTCAAACTGAACATCATTCATGCATACCCAGGACAAGCAAGACTTGCCAGTCCATATCACAGAATTATCATCTGAAGGAACATAGACCAAAAGTACTGATGTAAAAAAAGTGCAGTATAAGCAACATATCACAAAAAACAGCAATTCTGAAACTTGAAGATGGAGAAGAAAAAAAGCTTAGAACAAAATGTAAAGCTAGTTCTTTAACAGAATAACATACCATACAAACAACTGGTGACAAAATTAGATACAACAAGCAAACATAATCATATGTCTAACATGAACCAGAAAGAAATGATCTCCTTAATTGAGATATATAATACACTATCATCCCCAATATGGTGAAGAGAAAAACAAGTGCACAGGACTCAAAAGGAAGGACCAATCCTTAGGGCAAAGTTTAACCTTAAATCAAAATGGTAGATCTTGTGACACAATCCATATTAAGCAAGCAGCAAAAAGCATGTGCTTTCAGGTATACCAATGATCCCATGTTGGAATTATATAATTATAAATCAAAATAGATGTTCAATCATTGTTCATTTCTTGAAGACTAACTTTCCTTCTACCAAAGATTACACCATCACATTTTCAACCATTAGATATCACATCTTTCTATCACTAGTCATCGTCATCAGCAGCAGCATCAAAACATGCTTGCCTCAACCATTTGAGGTCGGCAATAGGAAACTTATTCCTCCATGCTTGCTATATGCAAGGTGATATCATTAGTAATATTTGAATCATTTGTTTAATAAATTGACTACTGTTTTCTTTGGTCATTTTCTCACATTTTATCCAGGGGATCAAATTTCTCTTGTTGCCAGTCAGCACAGGTGAAAGTTTTCTCTCAAAGCGATATCACTAGTAATATTTAAACTAATTAAATCATTCGTTCAATGCCCATCAGCATGTAAGGAATGAGCTATTATGTTTCCTCCTCACTTGATATTATCCATGCATCTGAAGAAAATTTTCTTGGTTCAGTGCACTTGTCTTCCTCTTTCACATGTAACTATGTAAGGATAAAATATTGAAAGATACTATTCATATATCTGAAGTGTTATTTGTACAACAATTGTTAATTTATAACCAAGAAAGCTCAAAATTACCAAATTAAGTTACTCATTATTTTTTAGACTTTTTTATTTCAACTATCTATTTATTGGTCACAATTTTAGATTCAAATAGCAATATAGCATGACCTTGATTGAAGAAAACTACCCTTGATTCAATAGTTATCATAACCGGATACTTGCATTGTATAAAAGAAAGGCCTCCTGCCTAATTTCATGGATCCAAAAATCATAATCAAGAAAACATTTCTAGTGTACTGTTCTTTGTCTTTTCTTTAGTTCTTTAAGAGCTTCATGTTTACATATTCATATTAGTTTTGTGACTTATGTTTAAAGGACGAATACAAGAAATCCATGCCATCATGTGGGCATGGCAATATTGGTTCAAAGGCGCTACAAGAAAGAGCATTCTCAGCACAATGTCTCCATCTTCAACTAAAAGCAAAAAGTTACGTTTGCCTCTTCATTTTTGTTCTTAATCCTATTATTTCCATCTTATGAGATTTATCAAATTAGTCTATTACATTGTTCATTTTTTATTGATGACTATATTTCTTTATCTGAATTATCAAACTTGGAATTTATACCAAGAAAAAACTGTCTTCAATTGCAAACGCTAGTAAACTTGACGTGGTACGAAGAATAGCACACACCCTACGACAAATCATGACTATAATTTGCATCTTCTAGCGTGTTTGACAGGTTCAACCTTGACTGCCTAATCCAGGTCATCGAAATCTCAAATTTTAGTACTAAACCATGCTCCAAACAAGACAACCAAAGTATTCCAGAATCTAAATCACGCAACCACGCGTTCGGCGTCGAAGGATGATCAAAACAAAATTGGGGAGAACAAGCTGCACAGGCAGGATAAAGGAAAAGATGAATCCTGATGATCAATCAACAACGTGCGATGCAACGGAAGGGATGAGAAACAAGGGACGGAGAGGAAATAGGTCAAGAGCAGAAAAGCGGGGTCAAAAAAAGAAGGCGAGGAGAGTCGAGGTACTCACAGAGGCGAAGGAGGCGTCCAGGATGGCCGTACGCAGATGAGGAGCGGTCGGTGCCGTGCCCTAGAGCGGTCTCCGTGGAGGTTGGGGCGAGGAGGAGGAGGAAGAGGAGGGCGGCGATTGGGATTTCAGAAGGAAGACGAACAAGAAAGGCTTGATAAATGTGCTGGTAGCTTGTATTAAAACAAAAATTAAAGGACAAAATAGTCATTTCGCGTTTCGGTTGGACTAGTTCAGTTCAGTGTGGCTGATTAAAGGAGGACTCATGTTGCAACGGACGGACTCGCGTCCAATCAAGGACGCTCCCGCCATGCCGCAATCCGACGGTTAGATAAAATTGTGTGCTTTTTTTTTCTTCCTAAAAATAGGAATATATATAAACATCCCGCTTAAGCCTCTGTTGTTACACAGGAAAATACTGACGTGACTGATTAAAGAAAAAAAAAATACATATGAATTAATTGGCAATTTACCTTTAGTTCAGTTTTGTTCCGGCGAAGAATTACGTGGACGGCCAGAGTCGAAGAGGCAGCCGAAGAAGATGAAGTGGAGGACGACGAGGAAGAGAGAGTAGGGGTCATACGAGATTAACACGAGCGTTAAAGGAACCCACCAGAAGAATTCAGGCGGAAACCCCTCCGACGCTCAAGTCAGGAAGAGAAGTAGTTGTGTGTGAGAAGGAAAGCTTGGAAGAAGCAGATTACCAAGGGTTTCTTGTCCCTTTTATAAACGAGTGCAGATCCCCCCCGATCATGGATATCAACGCCTTTATGATCGTGTGCAGGCAGTCGTTCCTGCATTTATGAACGTGCCATAAAGGGAGAATATTCGCTGTATTTATTTCTTCAATTGTCTTTTCAATCATTGTTATCAAATAATTGATAATAAATGTTTTCCTTAATAATAGGATCACTCCCCCTTTTTAGCATTAATCTTCGCCGGAATTCCCGAGGGAGGAGGATATGGACTTTTAATAATATGGTCCATAATTATGGCCGAGGGGTTCCCGACTACTGTTTGCCCGAGGTAGTCTCCGGACTTTATATGCCCGAGGTGGTCTCGGGACTTTGTGTGCTCGAGGTGACCTTGGGACTTTATGAGCCCGAGGTGACCTCAGGACTTACTTGTAATTTTCCCAGATGCTCTTCGCTTCTTAACATACGCTTCTTAACATCCGGATCAACAATCTCCCCTTTAAGTGTAATCGAAAGAGGGTTAGCTGACTGATTAGACTTTGTGTGTTACGGAATGAAGGGAAGATTAGGCAGGAGCATGTGCGGGTGTTCAAAAAACCGTCATGATGATTTTAAGGATACACGCAGAATCCTAAGCGCCCATGATTGATAACTAATTAAGGATGCGTTGAATCGCACAGTGGCGCTGGCGTATATTTGTTGGCCATGTGTAAAGTTGCCGCTGCTAGTTAAGAGAGCATGGCGCTGGCACATGCACTAACGCCACATGTCGACTCTGCAAGGCTTCCTTTTTGGCTTGTTACGCATGTAGCGACCCTACCCCTTACTGCTACTAGGGTGGGCGCTACTACTATCTAATAGTTCCATAATGTTGCCCATACAACAAGAAAAGCAATTTAATAAAAACTTTATTCTGAACTAATGATCATGCACTGCATACTATTTGCGGAATAATAAAAGTCTTTATCATGCTTTTAAAATGAAACGGAAACTGAAAGTCAAATTACAATATCCTTTTGTAAAACTGGAAACAAAAGAAATAAATTGTCTAGTGCCCTCAGATCTGCCATAGTCCATCATCACACACACACCATCCGCCTCGTCGTCTTCATCTAGTTCTGTTTCCCTTTACCTTTATCTGCAGTAGGAGGAAAAATGCAAACCTATAAGCAACGCTTAGTAAGAAACTATCTACT
>JBAMIB010000078.1:671040-682477 GCA_037177415.1 Kaempferia rotunda | reverse complement strand
CAAAATATGTACCATCAACTGTGCTTGCCTATTATACTGTTGGATATGACAACATTGGTTAATAGTAAGCGCTTGTTTACTTCATAGTGAAAGATAAGTGGATGGAAAATTGCACCCTTAATTAATATGATGAATACATATAAATGATGGGAAAGAGCCACAAATTTCCATCATTTTGCTTCCACACGAATGATGCAAAAATGGAAGAAAAATATTGATGTATCCAAATTCCAATTACAAGAAAAATAACGACCTTCTAGACTTCCTCTCAAGTAAAGGAAACAAAAAAGATAATCCAAGAAACAAAAAAGAAAATCCAAGATGGTTGGCTTTTCTACCAAGTAACTACATCGCTAAAAAAATCAGAATCCCACTTAGCATTTCTAGTTGGAATCTCTTTTTTTATTCATTATACTTTTTATACCTTAATTCACTCCAAATAAGTGGTAAAAATATAGCATAATAATGATGGTGATGATGATGCTAAGTAATGAACAAAGAGCACAATGGAAAACAGAGTAAACTCACAGTTTATATAAGTTTATTCTGGTGCTATTTCTTTCAAGTCATTAACAACACCCCTCAACCTACCTGTTTCTTTATTTACATCAGCAATATTAAAATTTATCTCAATGGCAAATACAAAAACCACAGTTTTACCTTCTTGAATTATGTTTATCTATTAACCAGAGTAAAAATAGCTTTCTTGCCACTGCTATCTTATACTTCTGATTTAATCCTATGGTTTCTTAGACGATGATTTGTAAATATTTGAAATAAAATCTTCCGTCACATATAATAAAACATAGGGTTGTAAACAGGCCGAGCCGAGCCGAGCTTTGTGGTGTTCAAGTTTGTTTAATAAAGTAACCGAGCCAAGCTGAGCCTAAAATGAATCAAGCTATTAAAATGATTGTTCAATCTTTGCTTGATTTCTTTTTTATGAGCTTGAGCTTGATTTGAGACTTGGTTCATTTAAATGTTATCGAGCTTTCAATTCAAGCTTGTTTGAAACTTTTATATTTTAAACTTGTTTGATTAATTATTGAGCTTGATAATAAAAATTTATTTGTTTATTTTAAATGTTTCTTTCTTTATTTAGCAAGTTGATAAGAGTTTTATTAATGAACATAGTTCACGAACATAATTCAAGAACGTCGTTCATGAACATTATTCATGAACGTTAACTAATGTGTTCAAACTTGTTCGTTTAGTAAAATGAGTTATTCAAGCTTGTTCATTTAATTGATCTTGAGTATATTAAATGAACATAAACAAGCTCTTACAAAGTCATTTACAACCCTAAATTGAAACATTCTCCATTGAGGACAACATTGATGATAATCTATTTCAAAAGCCAAAATAGACTATGTAATTCAATTTTTAATACCTAGTGTATCAATTACAGATGTTTTGGCCAAGACACATATGCATACTTCATATACTACTTAAAATTAAACAAGTTAAATTTCAACAATGGGTAGACATGGGGGGTTACCGTTGTCCAAACAGCAATTTTGGAGGCCACAAGATTCTGTGGCATGTTTAGTGTGAACTGTGACATAGTTGACTCCCCAAACATAGTGAAACCCATCACAGCAGCCCCAGCAAACATTAAGGTGCAAATTACAAAACTGCATATGCATTATTAGCCAAACCGTTTCTATATGACTAGAAAATATTAACAAACAACTAAGAATGTTTTAAGATCTACTCACCATGTAAAGAGAATAATTGGGAATTGACTAGGTTTCTTCAGTGAGGAATATATGTTTGGGAAAACAGCATGACCAGAATAGCAGTAGCCATATATACCAATAGCAATTGGAATACCTTGCAGATTTAATGGGGTTCCAGTATTTTCAAAACCAACTTTATCAAATGCACCCACCCAAAATAAGCACAAGACTGCTAGCACAGACGCAATGACTCCTCCAACTGCAAAATTTTGACAGAATTAGTTGTAAGAAAGTTTAGCTTGTTTATTCAAAAATAGTTCCTATTTTTTGCTTCTCTTTTTAATATTGTCTCAAACATGCATTTTGAATGTTAAGAAAATTGGACATAAAAGTATAATATGATTTTGCGCTGGTGTGTAGGAGTTCTTTTGCACCAATAGGGCATTCATGTTGTGGTAAAGAACCACATGAACAGCATTCTCATAATCAAATGAACTTCATGTAGAATATAAAACTAAAATAGTTTTATGAGCAGGATATGTCCTGCAGTTTCTTCCAGGTATTTAACATGAGAAAGCTCGACTTTAAGCATTGCATATTAATGTGCTTCTAATTTCGAAATTTGGCTGCTACAAGCATCTAAAAGGTGAATATACCACATTCACAATTAACAAATGCAAATAGAAGGAAATAAATATATAATCACCTGATAGGTAACTAAGAACACTTAAATCTCGAAGCCATGTTGTGGGGAGTACTAGAAGAGTGGTTAAAATGGCAAAGAGAAGAGGAGAGTCCATATGTAGCACACCTAATTCCAACCGTGCATTTGGAAACAAAGAAGACAAGTTATCCCTCTCTAAAATGATATACTCAACACAGCAAGCCTGCAAAATATACAAAATCAGTAAATTAGAAATATTAAATATTTAGTTAAAAAATAGAACTACCCACAAAGCTTAAATATAAATTTGTTTTCATTACTTACATACAACTCCAGGTAGAGAATAATCTGCAATACACGGATTAAATAACCAAGGTTAATTAGCTCATCAGGTCTCTTATTAATTGATAAAAAGGGATGAACAATTGATATGCCCTATACGTACAGAGATGGCAAATCGGCCTGTGGTGCCAAAGGCTGCCTGTCCGATATCAGGGTATGTCTCAAGTCCTTCTTCACTGTCCAAGCAGTAGCGCAACAGAATGCCAGTATACCAGGCAAGCACAGAAAATATTAGAAGTATGGATAGGCCGAGCCATCCCCCTTCTTTGACAGCATAAGGAGTTGAAAGGATCCCAACCCCGCATAGGACATTAATTCCTAAGACATAGAACATAATTTTTAGTATACTTGTTAAATAATTTTAAAATGAGCTATTCATTCACCATGTAAAAAGTATGGGAAATTTGAAAACTATTGAACATCTAACATAAAAATATTTTATACCCCTAAAATATCTTCTTATTATATAGGAGACAAGTGGACCTAATAATAACCTCGGACCAATTTTTTTGATCAATATTATCATACCCCTAAAAATATCCAAATGAAAAAGGAAATTAGGTTGAACATGCATACCATTGAGCACTGCTTGCCCATAGGAACAATTTTTGGAGATGGGAAATTCATCAGAAGTCTTCTCTTGTATCTTTTCCAAGGAAGGCTTTCTTGAAGGCAGTAGTAATGATTGTGAGCTCTGACTTGTTTCTACTTCAACTTGTTGTTGATCAACAACAGTGGTGGGTAACAAAGGTCTGATAAGTGATGCGATGATTTCTGGTGTGTGTTTCACAGACCGAAAGGAAGAAGAAATAAAGGAACTAGATAATCTGCTAAGCGTTGGAGTCCCCAAGAATCCTATGTTTGGTGATGTTATGCTACTATACATGTCCATGGATTGCCTGAAATATTAAAAACAATGGATATTAATTATACTTCTAAACAAAATCATATTCCTCAGTAGAAAACAATAGTAAAATAAACAATTAAATTATAGTAAACATATACATATACCTACACCATCACTGACTGTGCTCCAGTACTCATACAATTAATACCGATTCATCTATCTAAACCAGGGGCGGAGCCACCTTTAGCTTTGGTGGGACAGTTGTCCCACCTCAATTTTTTGTAAGTACCTCTAGAGGTGTATAAAATTACAAAAATATTAGAGTCTTACCCTACTAAAAAAAAATAACCGTAGGGGCAATACTCAAAAATTAAAACTATTTGCTATAGATCAATTCTTCTTCCCGCAAATCTCTCTCCTTGCAATGCAACCCTTTTCTTATATCCCTCTACCGCTCTACTGTTTAAATATTTTGCCCCACCTGGTATAAGAGGCCTAGATCCGCCCCGATCTAAAATATAGTGATAGTTTAACAATCTTTGACTAGCTAAGATCCTTTATTTTGATCAACTAACTGTAGCAAAGCTTGCAAATTTTTTTTTTCCATTGAAAGACTTTAGTGGCTTTAACATGGTTTAAAAAAATTCTTCTTTAATTGAGCATCCCTTTTGGAAAATGAAAATTAACACCTTAGTATTTGGTAGGGTGTATGATCTTTTTTGCTCTGCAAATAAACAAATCAAATAAAAATCAAATAAGTAAATGTTTAAAATTTGGCATGAAAATACTGTATTACCATATTTAAATGTCAAAATAAGACCAGAAATAATCATGTTCATATGAGTACCTGAAGTAACTAATTAATCTAAGTCAGGACAATCAGATCCATAGTAGCTAAGAGTCGAGATCAAAATTTCCTTTACTCATTAATAGTTAGGGTATTTTATGTTACAGGATAATCACAGCATATGATGAAATTTTTTATAGTGTCTTCAAAAACTTAAAGAAAAACAAAATCTTATAACTTACCAATAACATTTTAGTGTACCAGCAGTATTCCATAAATTTAAGTAATTCCAGTTTAAACTTTGTTTTTTTGAGTTTTGGACTTCGATGAAAATTCTAAAATATCTGGTCCAAATTTAATTGAAAATAACTAAAATATATGATTTACTATGAATCAAATATATGATTCACTATAAACATGTATAAACCAACTATGATAGACTAAAGGGGCGGTTGGTAGGCGGGTTTAGGAGACTGGAATGAGAATGAAATCTGTTTCATTCCCATTCTTGATGCTTGGTAGACGGGAATAAGAACTCATGTATGGGTTTCATACCCCTAATTTCATAACCCACACCCTCCTAGGTTATCACTAAACTCATTACCCCTCAATCAAACCAATTACCATTCCGATTTCCAAATATATACCAAGCGCCCCCTAAATATTATAACTGAAACTAATTTAATTTAGACCAAAGAGATAATCTACAAAAACTTGATTTCATAAGTACTTAAAATGAGTGTAGATATTCACAAACCAAGAAAATCAAGAAATTTGAAACTTAAACTAACTCCAGAATAAGGAAATGAGAAACGAACCAACCACAATCTGACCAAAGTCATTTTTCGTCTTTGAAAAAAAAAAAAGGAAATCAATTTGATCATTTTTTGTCTTTTCAAAATTTGGGGTTTGGGTTTTTTTCCTGTTCTATTCCATGCCCATCCCTGGTGGTAAGATTGTTGCAAACTCCATTTTAAAGGAATTTCAATATATTGATTCATCATATGGTCATTTTTAAAATGATAAAAAATAGTAATTTTTTGGATAAAGAACTTAATCCTTTAATTAATTTACCATCCATAAGGATTAGGGCCCTTTTCACTTGTTCAAATGAGGTAGCGATACATGAGTGACTGTATATCTTATTTAAACAACGTGATTTCAGGCAGTCTTCCAGGAAGCCTCAATTTATTATTCAGTTCAAACTAAACAAAATAAATTAGAAGATATATTTTATTTATTTTTTAAAAAATCAATTTTGTTTATGGTGAAATTATTATTTAGGTAAACTTCCTAGCAGATTCTCCTTATTCATGGCAGTTCATTCGAGTAGGGATGTCACATGGCATGTCTAGTGGATAGAAGTCATGGATTTCAAATGCATTTAAGCCAGAATTATGGGTGGCTTCCATAAAGACCAATAAAATAAATTTAAAACAAGATCTAAACTTATCTCGACTTCTATAATTAAAAAAAATTGCAGAAGATAAATAAATAACTTAAGATATATATATAAATGATAGATCAACAACAAACGATGTCACTACCCAAGCCCCACCAATCACTCCTGCAACATTCCTTTCTCTTCCCATAGGACTTCCACCTCCACCACTTCATCTCTTCTTGATTAGTGGCAAGGGGTTAGCACAGTTCAATTTATCAGTTTAGTGAAAAAAAAAAAACAAAAACAAGTTGAAATATTTTGATTTGTAAAATTCAAACCAAAACCATTTCAATTCAGTTTAAAACCAAATTGAAAATTTCAATTAGGTTCATTTTGAAACCATTAATAAAAACATAAATATAAATTAATAAAAAATCATTTAAAAACTAATTTATACACAAACAATCCAGTTAAAATTAATTAAAAAATATTATAATTTTCAGAATATTGATTAGGGAAACATAAAAAGAAAATAACAACAATAAATTGTAATAATTAACATACTAATTTATTTGTGCATAAGTACTATAAAAATTTTAAGATTTGATTTTAACAGTTTAGGGAAAGCTCAAATTAACAAATTAAACCTGATAATTCTGCCAAATATCCAAACTAAAATCATATAAAAAGAAAATTATATAAAGATAAATATTTACCCCTATATATACTCTAAAAACCTTAACGGTTGGATTCAAATTTAACAATTGGTTCAAGTTCAAACCAAAATTAAATCACAACTAAAACTAAATTGAAACCCATAATTTTATCAAATATCCAAACTGAAACTATATTGTTAAAATGATAAACTATCATTTTGATTTAGTTCAATTTGGTTTATCAAGTAATTCAACTTATAAATGTCTACCGCTATCAGTGACACATTTGTTGACGATTCTTCTCTCTAAGAGAGCATCTTCAGCACCTCCTTCACATTCCTTTGGCAATCTCCTCCACTTGACCATTTCTCCGGCATTACAAGTCTTACCCAGCTAGCTACATCAAACCGGCATGACGTCTAGAAGAGCCTTTGCTATATGTTGCAGTTCCCAAAGTAATTATATCTTATTAATTTCTCTAATCCTTTCAAATGAATAATTAATTAACTCAAATAACTATCTTTTATTATTTTAAATAAAAATTCACTAAATTATTGGGACTTTTTTTTCGCTTCCACCTAGTTAAGTTTAAAGGGCGTCAGCCAAGGCACACTATTCCTCTGTTCGGGACTCACATGACACGAGTTTTTGTTTCTCTTTGATGACTTACCCCGGCAGCTGATTTAAGTCTCAACCACCAGGGTCCAGTTCAAGCCTACTAAGCCATAAGAATCCCTTTGGTATCGTAGTAGGTTTTGATAGCTAACATGTAGAGCTGCCCCACCACCGTTCAGCCTGTCAACCAGACTCTATCCAATCGCCTGGATCTTTCCACGCTACAGTGGGCATTAAATAAGTAGAACACGTCACATTAAGTTGTCGCTACCTGACTCTCCAACCGTTTTCCCCTTAGAAAACTATTCAGAATAGATTCCCAATATTCCGAGAACTCTCTTAGGCATGTGTTTCAATTATTGCAGAGCTACATCATCAAAAAGATTTGTTGTTTTCTCTTTTCCTTGTCTAGCTTGAATTATGCTATGAAATCAGAAAGATGCTAGTAGTTTTTCCCTCCAGTCTTTAGAATAGATTTAATGTTTGAGTATTTTTTGAAAAAACAAATAACGATGAGACGGTTGTTGATCAAGAATGAAGATATTCCATGCCTAATGATCCTCCTTCAAAAGGAAATCCCCCAAGTGGATCCAGATCCCACGGCTAAAGAACTAAATCCTCCCAACCGTCGGATCTCGACCGCAAGGCAGGCATACGTGGATGCGAAAAAGATGTTTACCTGTAACTTTGGGGCCAATTGGTGGAGTACGAATTGGGCCTGCTATGCGGCACGCCGTCCCCATCCTCCGAAGACGAATCGGAGCCGTCGGAATAGTCTCCGGCAGCTGAGTGATGCGCTTTCCGTCCTTCCTCCTGGTTGATGCCGTCATCCTCCTCCTCGCTCTCGATGAAGAGATTCCGATCCGACACAGAGTTCCTCATCTCACCCCCTTCAACCCAGCACAAAGCGGTGTCTCCAGATCAGTCAACGATCGATATAGAGCTTGTAAGCAAAAGATAAACGTAGAAAACCCAGAGATCCAGAGCACGAGAATCGAGCTTACTTGCAATGGAATGAAAGACCAGTAGAAACGTCGTCGACCGGAGGCGAGCAGAGGCAGCAGAGCGGCGAAGCGAGTGACTAAATGGAAGCTGTGCATTTGGATTTGTGTGCGTGACACAATACTTACACGCAGGTCATCGAAGAGTCAAATATCAAAATTGCCCTTGGTTTCTTTAACGCTTTCTTACAATTTATCGGGGAATTTTAACGTTTTAAAATTCAAATTTTCAATAAATTTAGGAAATTAGAAAATTAATACAATAACCGAAATTTTAAAATCTATAATGGACTGTCTGATGCAAATTCCAACAATCTCCGGGTTGATACGTAATTAAATTTGATTGTTTTGTATTCAAAATTGTTTTTATTAGTTGACTATCAAAGTGCATTTTAATACCGCAATAAAGAAGGAAGGAGAGTGTATTTAATGATTACAATTATTACTTCCCAAGTTGAAGCAGGTTTCCAAACACATCCTGAAAATTTTTATGATTTTGACAGAATTACAAAACACTCCTCAATAGAACAATTTTCATTTTTTTTGCCTGATTTAGTAAGATGGATGCAATTGGGAATTTATGTTAAGTGCCTTAAATAGTTCGATCTCAACAGAGATTTTTTTTTACAAAAAAAAACTAAATTTATTTAATTACATCCTAGAATTATTGGCTTATTTCCTTATATATTAAAATCCTAAGCTCATATGGTAGATTAAAAAGCAAGGTAAATTTATTTTTTAAAATATTTATTAAAAATAACCTTTTTACTAAATTCAAATTTTCTAATAAATGAAAACTGTTTTTTTAAGTCTTAAACAAGTAGAGAGAAATAATTTAAAATGTGTCGGCAAAGAAGAGCAAATCTTATGGTGACTAATAATAGTCCATTAAAATGTTTTGAATCAAAATCAACGAGAAATTGTGCTGATTAGGCGCGATAGAGATGGAAATAATCATTTGCCACTAGAAGTGGATAAGCATGATGTATCTACTGGAATTATAAATTGTTCCACTTTGTGAACTACAATGTATATGGACTATTTTGTTCAAATGAAATCCATTTTTTTTATCGATACGGTTAAAATGATAAAAAATATATATATTATAATTATTATACCATATTCATAAAACTAGTTAATAGCACATGATTAAAAATAAACAAAATTATCAAGAGCAGAAGAATAATACAAGACTAGAAATTGACATCTGAGACTGGATAGGAAATGATTTAACAGTAGCCACAGCACTTCAATCCACTAAAATAAAATCCTGCAGATCTCATAAATTAAGATGTTCGCGGAAGCCTCTTTACAATCCCCTGAAATAAGAACGATTTGATCAGAGGGGGAAAAAACTGAAATGCATTTTGGTTTGAAGTTTGGATCGTGAAAATCTTTGGACTTGTTAAATCGGGAAAATCTTTGTTATGTGACTGTACATAGTGGAATATATCATTGCATCACAGAATTAGCTGTAAAAAAAAATTTATAGCAGACAAGGAATAAATGAACAAGCATAAAAAGTTATTGAAACATCAAGTATCATTGAAATCGTCGCAAAATAAATCATTTAGGCTGCTCCCTGATGGACTCCATGCCAGCAATGCTATTGTGCCAAATAATTTCAGTGGTATCATCTGAGACATGTCATGTCTTGACTGGTTCAGTAATTCATTGCGCAGATCTTAATTGGCAAGAGCTTAATCGGAGCAATAACAGTGGTAACAATGAGTGATATTAAACTCAGACAATCAAAATGCATCATAAGTTGTACTTATGTTTTGTTCCAGCTATAACTGTGTGTGCAATTAACCGAAATATATTTAAAGAAATGTAGAGAAACCAATTCTAATACAAAACTATAATGTTATAGGAACCATTGGCCTCATTCAATGCATTATAATTATTTGGGTATCAGATCTTTTACTGTCTCTAAGTTTATATTTAGAGACAAACAAGTGTGGATGAGAATTATAAAATTATAATTAATTCGAATCCATCTCTTATGAAGTGCATCAAGGTATACTAAAATTATAGCTTTTCATGGGAAGACTAAAAGTCTAAGTTACTTTAAGCCTTAGTCATTCAAATGTAAATTTGCAGGAATTTAATGTCATTGTCCTCATTTGACAACAAATGGCCTGTGGCTATTGAAGGGTTGTAATGATATGTTTCCACAAGCATGAACTCTTATTGGACAGGACAATTTCCATGACAGCTGGATTTTTGAATCCTCCAACTCTGATTGCAAGGAACAAGACACTCATAGAAGTCAAATTGGTCACACAAGCTTACATCCAACAGAAAGGTCCTTTGGACCTGTGAAATTTGGGCTAGATTCAAAAATGAACTAGTTTGAAGATCTCTCAAGGAGCTTCATGATAAAACAGAAGCACATGAGGGTTTCACAAACGTATGTTAAACAGTACTATAAGTTAAGCTATGCTCAACTGTGTCATTAACAGGAGAGGGTTTTCTGTTATTTGATTGCAGAGCAAAGTGTGTCTCTTTGAGATGCTTGAGAAATTTGAAATTCCTCAAAAAAAAAAAAATTTTTTTGATACTTTGTGCAGCTAAATTATCTTTCAAGTAAACATATGAATCAATGATTAATGTAGGAAAAGAAGGACGCACCTCAATATGCCACAGCGTTGACACTCACAAGAGCAGCGAACGAGCCATTGCTGTCCAGCCCATGGCTCTTCCTGCACTCGTAGTAGAACACGGTGTACACCGCCATGGTGTACAAGTTCCAGGCCGCATCCACCACAGCCACGACGCACCCCATGCCCATCCAGGTCTGCTTCGTCGGATCGGAAGCAATCACCAGCCCAATTAACAATGCGCCGTAGATGGCCGCCTTCATCGTCACCATCATGGCGGTGAGCGCAACACCTCGTTTCTTGTTCCCCAAGTAGAGGTTCACCGCCCAGGAGAGCGCGCCGATCCCCCACGTCTCCTCCACGGTCGCTATCACGAGACTCATCCGCCACCGCGTCGACAGGTAGAGGTACAAGAAGGCCACGAGGAAGGCTAGGAAGATTGAGTCGGAGAGGGAGCCGAGGGCGACGGAAGCGAGGGCGAACGAGGAGAGGAAGGCGATGCCGACGGCGAGGAGGACCGCATAGAGCCGCGTCACCATAGTCTGGTACCATCGGCGGGCGATCCGGTGTAGGAGGCCGTCGGGGGTCAAATCGGTGTCGGTGTAGGCGGCGGCGAAGGTGTAGATGGAGGAGAGAGAGAGGAAGAGGGAGGAGAAGAAGGAGAAGAGGGCGATGAGGGGCGCGAAGGCGGCGAAGGATTTGAGGTCGTTGACGATGGACGGGAGGAGGTTCGGCGGGCGGTGCTTGGTTTCCTTGACGAGAATGGAGATCTTGTCAACGAGGTCGAGGGGGATTGGGGCGATGTTGTAGTAACAATAGAAGAGGAGGGAGGAGGAGAGGAAGGAGAGGAGGAAGATGG